>JXSR01S005920.1:98076-109489 GCA_000969725.1 Ophiothrix spiculata
GGTGCTATTTCCAAACGACAACTAACTAATATTTCCCGCCATCTAAAGTTTATTTTATATAAAAGGAAGTCTTTTACATGTGGCACTGCATTTTTCAAAAAGAGTCTACCTAAACTTATGATAAATGATATGGATATAAATTATAGCGTCGTTTGGTTACAATTTATTATAAAAGCAAAGAAAGTGAGAAAAAAGTTGAGTCCAGGAAATTGTATGATTGGATTGGCGGCCTACAAGTTGCCAAACAGGAAACGGTTCCACTGCACCAAGACAAAGAGGTCATACCAGGCTATTTCTAATGAAACTATCATAACATTTAAATCAAAACTAAAAATCCAAGTTTTTACCAATTTACATGTATTTTACTGTGTTTCAGTGAATTGTTTTTCTGAACTTCATTTTTCCTGTACGATAGAAATTCAGTTATCTAATGATACCTTTAATGAAAAGGAGTACAGACCTTTCAATTGGCATTCTGGTCAATATGTATGACCAGAGCATTATTGTGTTCATCATAAAAATTAAGTTAAGAGTCAAAATTTTAGTCAAATTGTATTGTGTTCTGATTGAGTAGTTTCCCAGTTGAATAATATAAAATAGGATTTCAGTGATCATATTTTCCGTGCAAGATAAAATGTAGATATCTACACGGAGGCGTAATTGGAGTTCTGGGCAACATTTGACTGATGTGTATACTGTGGAGGTGTGGAGTACAGTTATTTATTAGTTTAAAAGCATTATTTTAAAGTAAAAGAGCATCAGCATTACAGTTGATTGAAAAAAACCTTCATAGAGTCATTGTTTGTATTTTTCACTTGTATTCCAAGGCCACTACATATTAAAACTCTAGAATAATTTCAAGTTAGACTTTGTGGTTTTGTCTTGATCTTATTCGCCATTTTTTTTTTTTTTCCTCTTATAGTCTGCAGCCAGGAGGGCGGGAACGTCATGTGCAAACTGTCAAGCAACAACAACAACATTGTGGCGCAGAAATCCAAATGGAGACCCCGTGTGCAACGCATGTGGGCTTTACTACAAACTTCACGGGGTAAATAGATTTTATAGCCTATTTATATTAAAAATATTGACACAAAATTACAAACAATATTATAGCTTTGTATTTAAAAATGTGATTGTTTCCCATTTTTAATGATATCAGAAACAAAATTAAAATTATCTTGTCATTGCGTATTTAGTATTAAATCTAGATGAAATTAAACGTGGTTTTAATGTAAAGGGCAAACTATTCGGGGGTTGAAATATGAAATACTCAACTTGCTCCATTCTAAAGTTTAATGGTCATATACAAATATTGAATGCATCAGAGTGCAATAGTACAAAATATATCATAGGTCAAATTTTGCGAAGCGTATCGTGACCGAATGATATATATGTACCATTGCACTCTGATGCATTCAATATTTGTTTTATATCATTATATCACACAATTTGTTTCATGCCGTGCAATAGTACAAACTATTGCACGGCTCAAATCACTGTAATCATGATATACATGTAAATCTTGCTATGTACTGGATCAAAAAAATCAAGCAGGTTCTGGCATCTCAGACAATTAGACATGCCTTAATGAAGTGTTATGGTAATTAATAGTTGTGCAAAACACCTAGGAACTCCGGAAAGTATTAAACACAACATTCCTAATACTTGACACCTCGAAATTGAGCTTTTGTCACGTAAATTTGTGAGAAATTTTGTCACTAAAATAGTCTCATTGACTACCCTAAATATTCTAAGGGCTTCTGTGCAAAACATACAATACATATCTAGAGGCGAATTAACCCTTTAAAGGGTTTGACTTTTGTTGACAAGGTTTGACCTAACAGCAATTTGTCTGTTCTCCGCCGTGTTTTTGCTATGTAGGATATTTGTAAGGTTGAGGCCTGTGGAGTTCCATGGTAAATAATTTTATGCGATTAAGCCTTGGCAATCAAGTTCATGCACGATCGGTCATCACCCTTTCGTTGGATCTGAAATCAGGGTTATGTGGTCTCCATGTTCAAAATCAAGACCAAAATTGAATCATTTTGATGTATTGTCTACATGCTAAAGGTCGTTGTATACCACCCATCCATGTATTGTAAAGTTTACCAAGTTGAAAGTCGTGACCTATAGGTCCTCTTGCGGTTAAAAAAATTCAAAATCAAGCGTTTTCTACCTCAATACTCCCTCAATATAGCAGAAGTAGTTATCTGGTTCATCTACAGAGTTCACACCCCTTATTCATTTGAAAACAAATACTGAAAATTGATTGATGATATTAAGATACCTTGAATCAGTTCAATATACAATGTACGAATCATTCTTCTTGTATTCTGATAGCAAATCTTACAAATCAAATTAATTTGCGCCAAAAATATTATAGGAAATCACCGCAAATTTATTTTCATCTTACTTATATCGCTCTAGATCTTGCCTGTTATGATTACTATACATCTTACAAGCAGCCTACTTGTTCCAAAAAGTTATTAATTTCCCGTTTTTATCCACTTTCTCAACTTTTTCTGACGTTCGTATCAGGAAACGATGGAGTGATTGTGTAATCCTTGTTTTCACGATGAAATTACCTTTTAGATATGATCTGTCCAGAACAAAGTATTTGTTGAATAGCAATCCACGTGGGATTTAATACATCTCTGATAATCACTATCGACTCATTGTAGATCCAAACACAAGCAATTCAACTCGGAGAGATAATCGAACTCTAGAATTGTGATAGTCATTTATGTTGGAAGATATTGGGGATCTTTCTGTATTCAGGCTATTCCCAAGGCATACCCCTATTGCTGGCGTTCATCTGAAGTCACCGTAGGCGGTATCAGGCGGGTCCTAATTGCGGCTCCGTAGCCTCAGGTCCCAAACACTTCGTCTATAGATGGATATGGTCCCTTGTGCCTGGGCGCCATCTTGCCACAATTTCCCTAAAGGTTGGATGTTCTTCTTCCCTTTTTTGTTTGACATCTAATGAAAAATTGAAATTGGCCATACATTGGGTGCACTTATCCAACTATATTAGGTTATTAGGTTATGAAATTAAATGACGGTGAAGGATTATTTAAATATCTAAGTTTTAGCTTAATTAACAAACATTTTTAAATAATCTGATCTGGTTATCAAAATATAACAACCTACTTTGTATTTAGATAAGATAAAGTGCAATGATAACAAGGCCTTAAACTGACTTCATTTGGGTTGAAACACCCTTGTTACCTTTTCATGACTTCTGGCTTCGGAAAACCAAATGACTTATTTTGAGTACTATAACGCTCTAAATATGCCGGTGTTTGAACCGACATTGACCGAGTAAAAATAGAAAAAGAAGATGTTTAACAACCACCCACGCATTTGCAAAAACACCTGATTTTATTTTGCAAATAGATAACTCTTTGAAATTTGTTTTTAACTTTTTGAAATTTTACTACTTTTCCAATAACAATACTTGTTTTTATCTAAGTAAATCAAGAAAATACTAAATTCTCTGCAACGGTACAAACAAATAAATTTATTAAATTCCCGCCAAAAAAACGTGAAACTATTTCTGCCTCCCCCTTCCACATTAAATCTGTCAATAGAAAGAATCCTTTCCGCCAAAATCTCTTATCTTTCCCTATCAAGCATCCTATCATTGCTTTATCAGTATCCGTTCAACATGTCCAGTTTCCTGTCAGCAGAAGAATGCGCGCGTCCATGAGGTCTTCTGCTCGACCCTGTAAATCAACTAGGTTGGGTGCTACTGTAGCACTGTGATGAAGCCAACATGTGGAACGTAGGGATTTCTCGCGATGAAGGGTATAGATTCATTGGGGACTTGGGTTTCCTAAAATACGATACACAGAGACTGCTTGTACTGGACGATTATGTGGATAGAAATAACTTACGCACGTCAGAATTACGCTAGATGACGCAAATTGACGTAAGGGAAGAATTAAACTCCTGGGCGGGTTGATGACTAGTCGGCCTGCAAGCTTAGGGGCAAAGGGGGCAAATGCGGTCAAAATACACGGGCCAGCACTAATGGGTGCCCGATGCCTAGGCACAGAGCGTCCCCAAAAATGACTACCCTGGATGGGATCATCCCGGGCTTTATTCTTGCACTCGTCACCCTGAAAAGATGTAAGCTTACCCTATATATTGGATGCATAGCCTAGGCCTGAAGCTATTCTATATTACCCTGGCATATATTACCCTAAGACACTTATGACAGGTAACCTCAAAATCTTTTCCTGATTATGAACAGATGAAGAAAAACTTGTAATTTAGAAAGTATGTTTACCAGTTCCCTATTATTGATATTTCCGACTAGGAGTTCCATTTTTGAAGCATAATAATCAAAGTTGAACAAAGGTAACCGCATGGGAGCATCCCGGCAAATTATTCTAGAAGTCTACAAAATAAAGCAGCCATTGTTAGAATGTAATACAAAGAACAGAAATAACTTTCCTGTTGTAGAGTTGCAAGCCAAATATGATTATGATTCTTGCTACATGGTGTACTTGTCAAAACCAATTAGATTAGGTGCCCTAATTTTCATCCAACACAAAAGATATGATCTGCTTTAATTACCGCAAAATTTCTTTTAATTTGCAAATATTAACTTTGATTTCTTTTTTCAAGTCTATTTGAATCCTGTACACGCGTAGGATGAACACGCTCCTGCGGGATATTCCTGTTCTGTGTTTGCAACCTCTTTCCGCCAAGAGATTTGTAAAATTATGAATAACAATTTGGTCTAAAATATGAGTATTCATTGTATCATCCTTTTGCGATGACTAGTATGCCTTCGATACAAAGCCCTGTTCCCTCAGCAGAGCATAAAGGGAAAATGACTTAGTGTGACTATTATGACAAATATAATAATCATGGCAATTCGCGCGACTATGTCTAGGAAAGAGGTGATTGTCCTGATTATATGTATTAGAATAAAAATCATCAAATAAAATAAGGCCAGAACTAATCAAGGAATATCTGTAATTGTGTTTTAAGTCTGATTTGATTTGTTGCCCTTTATATTGTACCAGAAGGTATAGTCTGTGGTTTTGTTTTTTTTCTCCCTGTGCCCTGTGGAATTTTTTTGCTCTTTTTTTTTTTTTTTCTTAGAGCCGCGAGATTTTTTTTTTGTGCCGCTATTTTTTATTTTGCCCTGTGTGTGGTTTTAGTGTGTTTTTTTTCCGATGTGCTTTTTTTGCGTTTTGTCTTGTGTTTTTTTCTGGGTTTTTTCCGAGTATGGTTTTCTTGGGCTTCCCGGGTTTTTCTGTGAAAGGGTTTTATTTCGCGGGACAAAATTTGCCTTTATCTCACCAGTGGTTTGAAAACAAGATGTGTTAGTAGAGATAAGAATATCCGGCACGCGTCAATAGCAAACAAAAGATAAGAACACGTTTTCGTTTTACTACCAATCATCCCCTTCGGGTTAGACATAGGAGTGATTTACAAACTAACATCTCGATCTACTCATGTTTGTGTGTTTGTGCACCTCCCCAGCTGGTTAATGTCACCAGAGGTCATCCGCAATCTTAGTCCCTGCACGTGGCTAGGGCATAAAAGGGCAATTTGCCAACCTGATGTTTGATGACCCCATGACCCCTTAACAAGCTCAAATCGCGGAAATAGAGAAGGTCGCAGTTCTTTCTGCACGCGTTCTGTGTCTTGAGTGATAAGAAGGAACTATAAATAATACTGGAGAATTTCCACGATATCGCCGTGTTGATTTGTTACAAGCTTTGTCGCATCATGATTATTTTTCACTGAATCCAATTTGATATCCGGCTAAGGAGAAATGTGTTTATGCAATGTCATATGAAAAATCAAGTGTAGGGGATTTAGTAAGGATTTAGCCATTATTTCACACTTGTTGCGGGTATCATCGTAAGGCTTGCTCGTTTGATGATAGGGGACATATGTGTCTACTCACGATGTGAACAGGGTATACCCTGAGGACAAGGCTTCTTAGTGACCTGCCCATTCCTTCCCCAGCCCAGCTGATTATAACCCAGAACTTAAATCCATAGGCTTTTCAGCTTAGTTCCGAGCCCAGGGTTTTAAACGTGTACCTAATCATTACTCCCAAAATAATATTTCATGTTCAATAGTTAAATATTTACTTCAGTCTGATATGATTTCTAGCAAACGTATTAATGCACTTTTAAAAAGTCGCTTGTACTTTCAGTTTCAACTGAAGGTTTGAAACAAGTATTTTTGCTGGTCAGCCGATGGTAATGATCATATATTTTAAACATTTTTGTTCTTTCAGGTTAACCGCCCTCTTACAATGAAGAAGGATGGCATCCAAACACGGAACAGAAAACTCTCTTCAAAATCAAAGAAAGCCAAAGGGAAAATGTCATGTGACGTCTTGAAGCCAATAGAAGACTATCCTAAATTCCCAAGCTTTGGCGAACCACAGATACCAAGTCATTACCACCATCAACCTAGCAGTGATTACGGGGCATCTACCTATGGAGCATCACTGCATCACCCCTCACATCATTCCATGGCGTACTCTTCACAGGCACTCTGCAACCCCCTGTACCAATCCACCACACCCACACATCATGTCCCTGTCCCCTGTAGTTTACCGCTCTCATCTCCCGCCACCAGTATGGTTGGAGCAATGGCGTGAACACCTCATCCCAGTTACAGTCAGTACTGAGCTCCAAAGACTAGTGCAGTAATTAATGTGTAGATGAACACTAAAACTGATCCAAAACGAGACACTTACTAAACCAAGTGTTGTTGCATCGGACTTCAATATTTGCAATGAATTTTCATGGCCGACATCGTATAACTAATTCAGGATAATTGATTCAGTCTATCACTTCATGTCTATGTATACTCAATAACATGGAACATCGATTTCAACTCTTCTTTGCGTGGTCTTATCTCTGAACGGCACTGAATGGCCCATTTCCTTCACTGCATGCTTTTGATCATGTTGATGCAAATATGACCCATAAGTCATCGTTTAGTGAAATCAGCTCCATAATTCCGTCAATGAAATGAACATACCCATTCTATGCCGTAAAAATGCAATTCTGATACTCTTGTTGCTAATCTTGTGAAGAATTCAATCCGTCGATTTTAATTCAATATCCCATATTGCTGAGTGACACAAAACATACAATACTTTAGAGACCGCCAAAATCCCTTTGGTAGTTTGAAAGTATCATGCAAAGTCTATCACATTCTGTGTGTGCACATTTATGAGGTAGAATTTTGCTATGTCATTTGACGATCTTCAGTCAAGCTAAAATACTACAATCCCGCTAAGTAAGTTTGACTACTACGAATTTGAATGCTTTACAAAAACATCAGTTACTTGTTATTGTAATATATGATTATATTATACAATCATTAGTCGTAATGTTTTTATATTATGCTACTTTCTTGCCTAATGGAACACATTATGTCTTAGTTCCCATAGCCTGTGTCATACTTTAAACCTTACAATGTTTATTTGCATGTGTGTACGCAAGGAAGTGAGATCGGGGACAACTTTCTCAAAAAAGTTGAAACCGGTTCATGGGGATTTGGCCTAAATCGGGAGCAAATGTTGAAGGACCATAGACAATTAAAAAAATCAAGGTGGTAAACAACTACTGGCAAACTTTTTAATGGCATAAGCAACAAAGTTGCCCCTGGGTCACATGGATTTGATCTGATCCGGGGGAAATTGCTAGGGGACCGAGGGCAAATTTGTCCTCCCTTTATAAAATGCTTGCGTGAATGCCATTTGCAGAGAAACAACTGGTAAAAGTTTGAGAGGCTAAGGACCAGAAACAAATATAATGTGTTCTTTAAACTTTTAGTGACCATGTAATTTCAAGATCAGATGCATAGTAGTTTGTACGATACTATTATTTCAGTGTTTCATTCAGTATTATCCACTTCTTTTTGACATTTTGAATTTGTAAAACAATAGATTATTTCTACACACATATTGCGAACATCGGATCTGTTCAATATCTAACAAGATCACACTGTAATTCGTTTTTTTAGGCGGATCCTTTTAAATACAATACAATTAGAATAATGTTATACTCTGATGATTTCCTGATCAATCTCATGCATTTATATGACCTGTGTGTGTTTTGAATTTACCCTCTCATACAGTTGAAACAGTAGATTATACATGTTGCTCAAACTGAGCACCCATTAAAATACGTTAGGAGTCATAATTTAATGGTACCCGATTTCTGCATGATGAATGGTTTGAATGGTTTTAGAAGAAACCATAGGAAAAACAAAAAACATTATTGGACAATGTAAACAAAAATGCTGTGTTGCTCTTAAAAACACGTAAAAACCATTAGACCTTGAACTCTGAATTTGTTTAGAATAGATATCAGGGTAGGGAGGTTAGGAAAACAACATGATGAAGGTCAATGTTAAAGTCGCCCATAATAAACAAAAATACAGGGTGAGGGTTGCATTTATAACTAATGAGGCCATGCATTCTGGAATTTTTGCTTTTACTGTCCAATAAACCCCTTTTTAGCCCAAGTAGAATCATCATGAGAAGTTCATTTCTGCAATCTGTTAGTACAGTATTTCTAAATGGCATGTGTCTGAATTACTGGTCACCTCATACCATAATAAAAAGAGTGTTGGTAGTTGAGTACTACCATGAAATAAGTACATAAAAGATGTTATGAATGCATTTTCTATTTTCTAATAAGATGTATATATAGTATAATTAAGCACACTGTATTGTATACAAATATGTAAATGATACATGCATGTTGTGTATTATCTATGCTGTTAGACAATCACGAAGATCCGTTTTTGAACACATTTGATTTTTAGAAACTGATTTTGACCACTAGTTGTTATTTCTCTGTGCGCTATTGTGACAGACAGAAAATTGCGAAAACAGTTCAAGCCAAAAACCATCATACTTGTTTTATCATTTTAACTTTCAAATTGATTTATATTTTTAAAATTTTGAGGGAGAATTCGGCAGATTTTATTAAGATTAACAATTTGTTTTGAAGTTATTTCAAAACTGGTTTTAAGGGCACAGAGAAATAATACATCTAGATTGACGAATGATATTATCAGTTTTGTTATTTTCAATATTTATAGCAATTCGTGAAGGCGCCATTTTATTGTAGAAAGCGTCAAATGAACGATTTTGACAGAATTGAACGGAAGAGTTTACCAACTATTTATTGCATTACTTGCCTCTATAATGTTTGTATGAATTGAAATGGATATATTTAAAGTTTCAAATTTGCTTCTTGAGTCTTTGTATCTTTGTAGAACAACTCCTTATAAAAATCATCTTTTTTCAATAGCGTCTTATGCTATTGTTCGGACGAGTTGAAATTGAGAGATTTCACATCTACTTTGCCATTTAATCTTTGTAGAACAACTCCTTATAAAAATCATCTTTTTTCAATAGCGTCTTTATGCTATTGTTCGGACGAGTTGAAATTGAGAGATTTCACATCCACTTTGCCACTTGATCTTTGTAGAACAACTCCTTTTAAAAATATAATCTTTGTTTCATTAATGTCTTAATATGCTATTGTTTTGGACAAAATTGTATTAAAAGCAAAAATATTTCCATTTTGTAAGTTTAAGTAGGCAATTAAGTATGATTTACGATTATAACAATGTGTTTCACTCCCACTATTATATGATTTTCTAGTTTTGAAACCAATAAGTTTCGATCTATAGAAACTTGTACACTTTCAAATGCATTGTTTTAATATATTCCATGCATACACGCTCATACACGCTAGAATAGTTTGATATTTTATACTGTAAAAACAATGTCACTACAAAAATAATAATGGAGGTAAGATACTTAATCCGGTGGAAATATGGTCCACTCTTAGTTGTTTTGTCATTACTGAAACTACCTATACATGACATATTGAAACATCCATATTGTTACAATTTTTTTGTAAAATGAATTGATTTGGATGTTGTAAGTTGAGTGCTAATTGATTATCAGAAAGCAACAATGACCAAAGTCCACTATATCGATTTGTGTCAGCAACTTGAAATAGACAACTTTCATATTAATTTTCCTTGCATAATCTATGTTATAAGTCAGATATGCATGCGAAAAGTGACAACTCAACAATAGTGCTATGTACTTGCAATCCTTTTCAACGGGTCATTTTAAACGCTGGACTTGGGTCTTTGTTGCATGAATGTGCTACATGTATTAGCTCAAACTACATGTAGCATTACAATGTGTATGCAACACTGACCCAAGTCAATGGAATTGGACCATTTTTCCAGGCCTTTGTGTAGGGAAGACTCCACTTTAATACGCTGGTGTTCAGTTGTATCTTATATTGTCACATTTTTTTCAAATGAAATGTTTTTAAGTGTTAAAATTAATGATTCAATTACCGAAACTCAAATTGCAATTAGTAAACCGATCAAAATATTTTCAAATTTCTGCAAACAAAGCAAAGTAGGCATTTAGCAAGTTGATATATATTGGTATTAAATTCTGCTTTCTCATTCTATATTCATGGCCGAAAACCTGTAATAATAACACTCTTTATGTATTCTATGGTTATTTTCTGATTACGAATAGTTTACATGTGATTTTGGACTGCATTATTGTGCCAAATAAGGAGCGTTTGTGAAAAAATATGTTTGTTCCTATTGTGAACAAGTAATTATTTTAATTCAGCTTTATGAATATTTGTTATTATGTTCCGTGTGACATCGGTACATACTTTATAGTTGTATTTGTGATATGTATAGTGGTAATAATATTAATAAAAGTGATACAATTCAGATCTTTATGTTTATGCCTTCTGGTTTGTTTTTCACTGTGTTTCAGATCCACAAGTATAGTTTTGACAAAAAGTCGGCAAAATATCAACCATTTTTGAAATATTCTTATCCTTATTTTAAAAGAGGACAATGTGAGCGAAATCAATAGTCAATAGACAGTTCGGGCGAACGGCTCGATCCAGAAGTCTACTCGATTTAGCAGCCTGGTGCGTCTTCATTCAGCCGCGTCACAAAATCCCATCTTTACATACAATTCAGATCTTTATGTTTATGCCTTTTGGTTTGTTTTTTATTGTGTTTCATATCCATAAGTATAGTTTCATTACGTATGCATTACCTTTTGAAAAAGATATGCCTTAATTTTTCCGTTAAGAATAAAAAGAAAGAGATTTTATATTAAAAAAACAGTAGAAGATGCAAACGTTTTGGATTAAGTGAATCAAGTGTGAAGAAATAAAGAGATTGAATTTGCAATTAGTTTCTTATGGAATTAGATTAGCAATAAGGGTCCATGATTTTGAATTCAATAGCTGATAATCAGTCATGCAAAGAATGGAAACATAATTTTCAGAGGTAATTTTTAAAAGCAAATATTGCATTATATGGGTTTGAGAAATTAAAGTGAGCACTCTTT
>JXSR01S005921.1:27381-41338 GCA_000969725.1 Ophiothrix spiculata
TTCTGATAACTTTTGGATCATGAATTGCCCTTTAAGTATGCCAGGTAGATGATTGAAACAATTTATGTCAGGCAAAATTGGTCTCAAAGGCACAAAATACAAGTCTGACTAAACAGATAATAAAGGGGGAAGATGAATTGCAACAAATTTTGTTTGCAGCAAATGTTTGGCACAAAATGTTTGACATGAAAATTATTCAAGGCATGTCGAGGCAAAATGATTTACCAGCGTTAATAGTTTCATTAAGACTTAGCTTTAAAACTCAACTGGTTCTGGGCAGTTGAAATTTGATTTTGCCCCAGTGCCCTAAGTCAGTTAGCATAAGTCTAAAACCGGCCTAATTATAACTAAATAAATATATCAATTGGTGATCAACATGATTTATTAAGGGACCGGCAGACAATTTCCAAATGGGAACTTTCTATAACAATTTGGTTCATATTGTTATATTTGCAGCTTGAATACATTTGTTATATGCTAATACAGATATGATAATGAATAAAGAAAAAAATTGCAATCTCTTATTGTAACTCACCAACAATAATATGTTGTGATATATAATTTAAACATTTTGCTTATGTTTTTTTTTTCTTTAGATATCTATGCCCCACCAATGGTTGGAGGGGAACTTACCAGTTAGTGCCAAATGCTCTGTGTGTGACAAAACATGTGGAAGTGTGCTCAGGCTGCAAGACTGGCGGTGCCTTTGGAGTAAAGCCATGGTAAGTCTTGAGGCACCAAATGGTGCATGGGATATGGTGACAGGACCAAATGGTGCATGAGCGTGGGATATGGTGACGGGACCAAATGGGGCTGGGTATGATTGGTTCCAATGCTGTGTGTGTGATAAAGCATGTGGAAGTGTGCTCAGGCTGCAAGACTGGCGGTGCCTTTGGTGTAAAGCCAAGGTAAGTCTTGAGTTACCAAATGGTGCATTGGTGCAAGGGATATGGTGAAGGCACCAAATGGGGGCTGGGTATGATTGGTGCCAAATGCTCTGTGTGATAAAACATGTGGTAGTGTGCTCAGGCTGCAAGACTGGCGGTGCCTTTGGTGTAAAGCCATGGGCGAATTCCAGCGTGACAGGCGTGACCTTTGCATGAACCTTTTTTTCTCAGAACAGCTGGTAAATTTTATCTAAAGGCGATACCAAAGAAATATTCCTATATGTTATAGTAAACATTCGATATTGGATGCAAAAAGTGAAAAATTTATTCTAACTCAATCACTGTCTTCACAATGGGGACACAAAGTGTCCGTGACAGGCGTGACCCAAACTGACACTGCCTTTTCATTAATATGGTTTAATGCTGAATTATATCTCTTTCCCAAGGGAGATTTGATTCCTGTTTATGTTGCAGTATATCTCCTTTGGGGAACCAATCAGGAAAAATTTCACTTCTGGAGCTGTCGCTCTTAACTTGGAGAATACAGGCTAAATCATTTCGTGACAGGCGTGACGTGACAGGCGTGACATATGTGCACACCTAGTAAAACTTGATTTTAGCAATGGATCTGTTGTTTAATAACGTCTTTATTTATGATTATGATTTATTTTCAACAGTTTTGATACTGTATTATGCAAGTCTAATCTATTTTTGAGCTTTAACCCTTGTCCTCCTGAGCTATTTTTGCAACACGCCTCCGAAGGGTTGTTGCAACCACCCTAATATTTTAGAACAAAACCTCCTATGAACTTGGTTTTGCTAATAATAGATAGGTATGATCCTCCCCTATCCAACGATACCAAGATCATCAAAATCGGCAGAGGCATTACGTAATTATGACGTCATAAAGCACTTTCGGATTGGAAAATCAGGCAAAATTGCATTATGGCAAAATTGGCCACCAAAAAGCAAAACGTTGCTACAAAAGTTCTAAATAACAGATTTTCGTCGGGTTTTTGCTAATTAAGACAAGATTCTAACATGTCTTTTAAGTTTGAGTTTTATTGCATGCACTTAAACATTTGCGTGATTTCGACTTCGTGACAGGCGTGACCGATTTTGAGATGTAATAGTGGAGAAATAAGCAATCACTGAATGTTTGTTTATTGCTTTGCAGATGTAGACTCCATGATAGAAGATAGATATTGATGTTTCACCAAAACATGACCTTTTAATAAAACACAGCAAAAACTTTTCATGTTTTTCGTGACAGGCGTGACATCTGAAAACGGCAAATTCCAACAACACACTACTCGGCTATGATTAACATTTATTACTAAAACGCGATTGTACTTTAGAGCACAGAGACTGGGGCTTCTGATACACTAATAAGGAAAAGCCTCAGATGTTTTTCTCTGTTTCAGTACCAAATCACTTTTTGGTGCAAATTTGAGGGTAAAATGTTACTAAGGCAACATCCAACTTATACCAGTCATAAAATAAGTTCTATTTGCTTTATGGAAAAAACAAAAGTAGTTCCTGAGACCTTGACTTGTTTACTTTCAACTCAGGTATTACTTTTATGTCAGAATTGATCTTGAAAAATTCATGTATGTGATACAAAATCATAGAATTAGCCCATGGTAAGTCTTGAAGCACCAAATGGTGCATGGATGCATGCGATATGGTGAGGGCACCAAATGAGGCTGGGTATGATTGGTACCAATGCTCTGTGTGATAAAACATACGGAGGTGTGCTCAGGCTGCAAGACTGGCGGTGCCTTTGGTGTAAAGCTATGGTAAGTCTTGAGGTCCCAAATGGTGCATGGGTGCGTGGGATATGGTGAGGGCACCAAATGGGGCTGGGTATGATTGGTACCAATGCTCTGTGTGATAAAGCATGTGACAGTGTGCTCAGGCTGCAAGACTGGCGGTGCCTTTGGTGTAAAGCTATGGTAAGTCTTGAGGGCACCGAATGGTGCAATGGTGCGTGGGATATGGTGAGGGCACCAAATGGGGATGGGTGTGATTGGTGCCAATGCTGTATGTGTGCTACAGTATGTGACAGTGTGCTTAAGCTTCAAGACTGGCGGTGCCTTTGGTGTAAAGCCATGGTAAGTCTTGAAGCACCAAATGGTTCATGGGTGCGTGGGATATGGTGAGGGCACCAAATGGGGCGGGTATGATTGGTACCAATGCTCTGTGTGATAAAGCATGTGACAGTGTGCTCAGGCTGCAAGACTGGCGGTGCCTTTGGTGTAAAGCCGTGGTAAGTCTTGAGGCACCAAATGGTGCATGGGTGCGTGGGATATGGCGAGGGCACCAAATGGGGCTGGGTATGATTGGTGCCAATGTTGTGTGTGTGAGAAAGCATGTGACAGTGTGCTCAAGCTGCAAGACTGGCGGTGCCTTTGTTGTAAAGCCATGGTAAGTCTCGAGGGCACCAAATGGTGCATGGGTGCATTGGATATGGTGAGGGCACCAAATGGGGCTGGGTATGATTGGTACCAATGCTCTGTGTGTGTGTGTGATAAAGCATGTGGCAGTGTGCTCAGGCTGCAAGACTGGGCGGTGCATGGGATATAGTGAGGGCACCAAATGGTGCATGGGTGCGTGGGATATGGTGAGGGGACCAAATGGGGCTGGGTTTGATTGGTACCAATGCTCTGTGTGTGTGTGATAAAGCATGTGACAGTGTGCTCAGGCTGCAAGACTGGGCGGTGCATGGGTGCATGGGATATAGTGAGGGCACCAAATGGTGCATGGGTGCGTGGGATATGGTGAGGGGACAAAATGGGGCTGGGTGTGATTGGTGCCAAATCATATGTATATGACCAAATATGCGGCAGTGTGTTCAGTGTACAAGTGTGATGGTCCCTGTGGTGTAAAATTATGGTAAGTCAAAGTTACTAAGTGATGTAATTGTATGGGTGGGGTGTAGATCCGACACGTATCCTTACTATGGTAAGGATACGCTCAAGTCCATAGGGATTGTATAGTCATGGGTTTCAAAAATTGTTTCATCAATTTTTGGTAAACTAAGTTGACATGCAAGACCCTAACTTGCACTGAATGATCCATAATGCCATTGGAATACTACTGTGAGTATTTTATAACACTAGACTAATTTTTAAATCAACTTTTGGAAACTTTTTTGTAAAAGCACATGGTTGCCGCCATCTTGGATTTTGACCAACTTTTATCAAAAAAATGCATTTAAACTCAACTGAAGCTGATATGTGCCTGTTGTTTGTTGATAAATACTAACGAGAATATACTGGCATACTTTTGGTAAATTTATATGCTCTCTGAAAGAAGATATTGACTTATGAAATTCGTCTATAGAGAAGGTCAATGCGAGCTGGAAGTCACCTTCTCGTGAGAAGATGACATAGGCACTAGGTGGGGTGACGGACTCCAAATGTTGTTGTGTGTAAGCCTTAAATGTTTCTTTGATAAAGCTTGTGATAGTGTGCTCAGCCTGTACCTTTATCAAACCTTGAATTTTGAATTAAAGTTGTAGGTGCCGATCACATTGTCACCCTCCAAGGCTAAACCTTAGGAAGTACATTTTTTGATTCCAAATGAAAGCCCATATTTTTCTGATTGTAAATCTAAAATTTTGCCTTCAAGTTCTGTTTAGTTTCGGAGATATAGTATACAAATAATGAATGTTATGAGTGCAATGGGAAGAATATTCTCATGAGATGAAAGATGAAATGTTCCATTTAATGAGGCGAAGCCGAGTTAAATGGAACATTTCATCTTTCATCGAATGAGAATATTCTTTCCATTGCATGAATAGAAACATTCATTATTTGTTTTATATAACTCATACAAAGATTCTTGCCATTTTATGCATTTCTAAAGCCAAGCAATGGTAAACATCAGCAAAATTCAAAACAGAGTGCTTTTTTTATTTTCCATTGCACGGGTCGAGTGCAATGGAAAATAAAAAATGCACTCTCGTCGAAGAGTTGAAAATGGAAAAAATGATGAACATCCTTCAACCAATCAAATGACTAGAATCTTTGTATGAGTTATATAATATAAAATGTAAAACTATATATGTATTTCCCATTTGTCTTGTATTTACATAACAGCCTCATCCGCAGTGTTGCATACTTTTTTTTGCCTCTTAAGAGTAAGAAGCAAGCTGAGGTTGAAACCTCACAAAATGCATTTCAGAGGTCAAAGTCAATCAGTTAAAAGTAAATTATGCAAATACTGAAATAGGATCCTACAACTTCAATTAATTTACGTGACATTAGTAATTTGTTTTTATAAGGTAAAACAATTTTGCTTACAAAAATTGACTATATTTTGTCATTGACAGGTTCACACAAATTGCAAGACCCAATTCCCCACTAAGTGCCCATTAGGACAGTGCCGCGTGTCCCTCATACCCCCTACTGCCCTGAACTCCATGGACAGCAACGGCTATTGGCAGGCATCGAAATCCGGCTGCACCAGTCCGCTGCTGGTCTTTGTCAATTCCAAGAGTGGTGATAACCAGGGGGTGAAGTTCCTGCGGCGATTTAAACAGCTGCTCAACCCTGCTCAGGTGTTTGATCTCATGAATGGTGGTCCTACTATAGGGTAAGTGGTCTTCAAAATCACTTCAAAAATGTTTTTTTTTTAATAAAATGCTGAAGTGAACAATAGCCCATCATTGTCAAGAGACTATCATAGGCTATCTGGCACTATATGATAGTTATCTCCATGGCCTAATCAGTGGTTCACAGCAAAAAAAAGAGATCTGGAGTGCTGGGGTGCAGCCTCAGACATAAGGTACAAATGCACTTTCCTCTTGAAGGTACAACACCTTTCTCAGTGATCTCACCAACTACACTTTCTGCCAAGCCATTCCATACATGCACTGCTGTGTGGATAAAAGTCCAGTCAGTAGATAAAAGTCCAGTTAGTGGAAACGGTTCTAGAAACAGATATTGGAAGAGCATGGTAGGATATCAATAGGCTTGAACGGGTGGCTCTCCTGACAATATATTGCTGAGGAAGCAAAGCATGAAGGTCTGCCAGACATAAACTGGTATGCATCTTGTAGAGGACTGTAGCTGATGTCACCTGTCGTCTTAGGTGGAGCACTAAACTTACGCAACTTTAATCCTTAAGGGCCTTGTCAACCCTTCGTTTTCAGAAATGGGTTTTGCTCTGTAACTCAGCAATGGATAATTAAATCCAAATAAAAGTAGGCCTATATATTTCAGAAGCAAATTTGCATACTGAACATGGTGGTGAGGTCATTTTTGGACCAAAATGTGTAATTTGGGCCCTAAGATCTAAATATCATGTTTTTTGGCCTAAAATTTTATGGGAAAACTAACTTAATTTTGCTTTGGTGAAATTTCAAACTATTTTGCCTTCTTTTTATAATCTAGAAAGCAATATCTAGGAACAAACTGATTTCTCAAATTTTTGATTTTTGATTTTTTAGATATTGTAAAACACCGCTGTAACCATTTTTGGTAAAACATGACATTTTTTTACCTTTTTTTGGTAATATTTAAAAAAAATAAGAAAAGTAATTATAGTCTGCTATTATGAGCCATAATTTTTTTCGAAAAAATGAAGATTTGATAGGATTTAAATATCTGGCTGCCATTTGAAACGGAATGACGGATTTTTAAAGTTTTTGTTTCATATGAATTGTATTGAGTTGTTGCATCACTGAGTGCGGTTTAAAGATAAATAATGCTGAGAACATTGTTTTTAAAGCGATCGAAATTGTGGGTCCATATGGACCTAGGTCCCTTGTGCACCAACGGGATTCTAAAACACCTTATGCACTTACGTATTATTATTCTATCTTTACAAACACAGCAGTCCTTCCCCTTTTGATGTTTGTATCAAGATGCAAATTGATACGTAAAGTGCCGTCACAAATTAAACTAGAAAAACATCAGAATGTATAAACAGGAAATGGATTAGAGCAATATGGGCTCAAGACAAAAGGTTAGGATACAAAACCTATGCAATGAAAGTGAATTAGAATACCAAATATACTGGAAATGCGACAGGGTGCTGAATGTTTGATTTCTCCTGAGCTTTGACAGGTGTTTGTTGGTGACATCTGACTGAGAATATAAAGTGTCATGTCATATGGAATAGGGTAGCTTGGGATATATGGAACTTGTGGCAAGTTTCATATGGAATAGGGTAGCTTGGGATATATGGGACTTGTGGCAAGTTCTTTTCTTTTGATTTCTTGTGTTTGATAAAATCTGTGGAATCCTAAATGTATCATAGGTGGGAAGTATTTAGTTGCTCAAAGCTCAAGCAGAAATTTGCAAAATTGTGTAAATAATCACTAGCTTTAAGATAAAGTGTCGTAGGTATGAAATCAAAGGAGAGCAAACCAAACCTTTTTGCTTTGGTCAGTTTGGTGAAATCATTCTAGAGTTGTGGAGAAGTTTGGCTGAGGGTGGTGCGCAAGCAAGTTTCCAGTGTCTTGGTGGTGTGTAGCATAGACTTATCATCTACATCGAGCAAACGAGGAGACTTGAAAACTGTAGCACACATGAACTAAACATAATTGTGAGTGACCCCTGGGTTTGTAAAAAAGTTTTGACCATGGCTTAAGAATGAATTTGTCTTCCGGCAGCTCGAAATTTAGCAATTTATTCGGTAGCAAAAATAAGGTAACGGAGCATCGGGTACCACAGCCCCGATTTCAGCTAAATTTCGAGCTGTGAAAAGACACATTCCTTAAGAATATGCTTCACAATATCTGCATTTCTTATTTGATTTTTTGTATTCATATAGATTGCGTTTATTCCAAAAATTTGACACATTCCGAATCTTGGTTTGTGGTGGAGATGGTAGCATAGGCTGGGTGATGTCAGAGTACGACAAGATGGAGCTCCATAAGAAGGTCAGTAAACAAATAAGCAGGGTAGGGGTTGCTTTTATAGCAATGGGGCCCTGCAACCTGAATTTTAATTACACTACCCAATACATTTTGAGAAGGTTAGTTTGGTGTATTCCAAATTAAAAAGCCTATTCAACAGCTTTATTTGAAATAGATAAGGCCAAAGAAAAAAATAGTCTGTCTCAGCTTCCCGCGTTCATAGCTTTTAAAAATCCAAATTAAGCGCATTTCTGGGTTTTTTTAGGTTTTTGAGAGATTTTCAGTTTTTTCCTATTACTGGAAAAAAAATTAAATAAACGGCCGCGAAAAAAAAATAGTGGCCGAAAAATTAAAAAAATGTTAGCCCTTTTTTACTAAAAATAAAAAAGGGTTTTGACCTTAAGTAGGCTGAGACAGAGTTCTTTTTTTTTTATGGCCTAATGTCTCTTGTTACTTTGTACTTACAAGAGGGAACGTACAGATTGCATAGGTTAGTCGCTGATGTGCTGGTATGTTTCATACATACCAGCACACCAGCAAGTTATTGCAACGGTACTTCCCATGCTTTACACCAATGAGTCCCGGGTTCGATTCCCGGTCCTGGCACTGTGCATTTGGTTTTCAGCCCATGCTCGCCTCCACAGGTTCTTCTAAGGGTACCCCAGTCTTCCTCCTGCATTCAAACTGATTAAAGAAAGATCTTTGACCCCAATGGAAATAAGCTTCACTAGAGTCTTTCTTGAGTTATCCTTGGCAATAATAGCCTACAAAAATTCTTTCTTTCCATATACCCGTTTAAAATTCATTCAGTAAAACTTTCATATCGAGGAGTTGATTTCTAATTGATAACAGCCCAATACAATGGAAATCCCAATGCTACCTATATCCCCAAGGTTTAATTAAATTCTTTCAATATTTTTCATTAACCTTTGTAATCAAGCTCCCACATCATACAGTTCAATTTGTGATTTTGATTTAAAGAACAGTAAATCAATTTCACTGTTTTAATATATAGAAGTTTGTGAAAGATTTGTGGGTGTTTTCATATCCCGCACTTGATTGGATACGGGTATGGGGACACTTCCATATCAACATTCTTGGAGAAAGCTGAAACCTGGGGAGAGGGGGTACTCAAAATGTTTTGGTCAAAAGTAGGGTCTATGAAACTGATTTTTTTCTGATTTTAGGTCTCAGGAACTTCTTTTTTCCCATCAAAATGCAACTACATTTTTGGAAAAAGGGCACTTTTTAGCACAATTTACGTCATTAAGGATTGTAATTTCAAGCCACCTCCGCCATTAAGGGCCACAGCCTGCTAGATAGAATTCTCCCAATCAAAAAAAGTGGTGCAATAAATGGGTTTGGACCTCTAAAGATGTTAGTCAGTACCTGATATTGAATTGTTATAAATACGCCCTGAGTCTGTCACAAATTATTGATAATCAGACCCTGGGGGTGTGGGGTGTACCATGGGCAAGGCTCATTTTAGAGGCTAGAGAACTGACAAGCAAAGTCAAAGTAGGGTCTTTAAAACTCTTATAAAACGTTAACCACAGAAAATGTAGAATCGTAAGAACTGATGTACAAAGCAAAAGTACAGTCTTCAGAGCTTGATGTAGGCCCATGAAACAATAGTTTGGCTTGAAAAAACAATGAGGGAAGCAAAAAAATTGTGACATTTTTTTAATTAAAACACCCTTTGATAAGCTGTTATTTTTGTTCCAATGAGGTGTGATAATTTGACTAAAGGGCAGATTTAAGAACACCTCACTGCCTCTCAAAGTTAAAGAGCAGATAGCTCTGTTTAAATAAGTCTTCAGAATGGTGCAGAAAAATGCATAGCTATAGAACGTCGTTCTCCTGTAAAAAAGGGGTCTCCAAAGCGGCCCGGCATCCCCATATCACTATTACGCGTGAGTGCCCTCCTCAGTATGGAGATTGGTGGCGACCAAATCAAGAATGAAATGCTCTAAACATGCCCAGAGTGATGTTATAATTAAAATTCTGCGACTTGAAATTCTAAATAGCCTGGAGGGAAAACCGTTTCAGGTCAGGTAATGGCCAGGTGCAGTCAGTTATAAATTTACAGATCTATGTGGGTTGTTAAACTGCAAATAGAATCACATTTTCAGCATTAAATAGCTTGTCCCAATTGCTTGAAGTTTTTTCAAACTTATATAGCTTCATAGCAGTCGCGGATCTAGGATCTGAATTTTACGGGGGGAGGAGAGTGTGTTTTTCAGCTTTTATAACAAAAAATTGACCCAAATTAGGCTGATTTTGCAGGATTTTTCCAATTTTACGCTCCCCCTGGATCTGCGGGTGCATAGCCTGATACGATAACCTAAAGTATTATGTGCACAGTGTTTTCTAAATCCTAAATTTGAAAATATGTCTAAATTTAGAAACTAAAAATCATTTTTCTAGATAATAAAACATTTTATGGCAAAAAGCCCACAAGAGAATTTAACTATTTCAATCCTTCACAATTAGAATGCCTCTTGACACAAATTAAAAAACTTTTTTCAGGGAATTTTCAAAGAATAAGGAAAAACATAAGGATTTGGCCGAATATTATAAAAATTATTAAATGTTACCATTGAAGAGTTTTCTTTAAGTAAATATTGGTTTTGGTTTCCATTCTCACGAACTATTCACTTTATAGCTAATTTTCTGACATGTGTAAATAGCTGTTCAAGCTACCTTAAAAGAGAAACGATTTCATCAAAAATATTTTGTTTGCCCATCACAGATGTTTAAAAGATTTGAAACTAGAAACACTGTTTCACACTTTTTTTTGTTTGCTTCCATAGAAAAAAATTAAAGTTGGTAAAGAATTGCAATTTTTTCTCAAAATCCCAGAAAACTACTGATAGGTTACATTACTATAAACATGTTCTATCAATTCATGCAAGAAAATATTTAGGTAAAAAAGTAGTGGGTGGAATCTAGGCCAGTCCCTTTAAGTGTTTTCAACGTTATGAATTTTAAAATCCTTGAATTTGTTATATCATATAATTGATGCACAGATAGGGCGAAATCATACTCGGCCTCCAAACAAAATTTTTCCTACAAAACATTTGGTCATGACGTCACCAAATATTTGCCATCGAACTTAAAGTAATGAACAGGTAGCAAACATTTGGTCCAATGTATATGGCAATTCAATAGCATGTGCAATCTAGCGCAAAATTTTATTTGGTCTCAACTCGATGTTGAAGTTATTTTGTTTGGAGTCACTCGTCATTTTGAGGTCACAACCAAATGTTTGGTAGCGAAAATTTTGTTTGGAGGCCGAGTATGTTTTCGGCCATACTCCTCTAATAAATACCAATCATTTGAATGTTATACACACATTCATTGCTTTGCTAAAAACCATTACTTTGCGAAATATCAAGGCTACTGATTCAAAGCTTTTTCAGGCATCTTAATGTTTTAAAATCCTTGAAAATTCTTAAATAATAATTGGATGGATGTACTGATACACCCACACAAGTGGATAGCGCATCACATGCTTTAAAATGTGCATGCGTGAATGGTATCAAGGCAACTGGAATTAACTGTCTTTAGACATCTTAAGATATTTCATTATCACTCAGTAGATAAAAATACAACAATTTCATTGGTTAATAACTGAAAAGGATATTTCCGTATTGTATCATAACTTCAGAGTTCTATATGATACGAAATCCTCTATGTGATACGAAAACTTGTATCATACAGCTCTTTCACCAGTCCAACTCGTATCGCTTTTGGAACATGATAGCTGTATTACAAAGCGCGCGCAGCTGCGTGCCTGTGAGACTAACAGCCACGCATTGTCCTATGCGATGCCGATAGAAATGACGCGCATAGCTGTCAATCAAACCTGGAAAATTACAAATCTAAAATTGATTGCAATGTTATAAAAATATAAAAATAACAATTTTCCAAGCATTTTTCCTAGTATTTTCAAATTTTTGCTATCACATTTGTGTTTACTGAGTGATAAATTTGTTATCCCCTGTTTGTTCTCATGCAATACGAAAAATATAAATGGTTTGGGTTCGTATCACACTCGGCTTTCAGCCTCGTTAGGATAACTAATAATATCCTTTGAAAAAATATTTTATAATATTTGATTTCTGAACGGATACACCCACCCCTTTGGGAAATATAGCCAACCACACTACATAACCAGCCTGTCCAATGTTGTGGACATACTCAGTACTCATGAGGCTATTATATATTGGAATTAAATGTTTTGAATGCAGAGGAAATCATATGATTAGTTGTCATAATCTTGCATTCTGGGCATGTTTCCTCACAAACTTCTTGCATTATTTCCTGTACAAACAATCCAATAGGAAGCAATGCATGATGGGAAACTATATCTACTCTTAATTCACCCTTTTCAGGTATCATGCAACTACAACTAATACATGTCCATCTTAAAGGTGTAGGTTCCGATCACATTCTCATCCCCCAGGGTTCAACCGGAAGTATAATATTTTTGATGCCAAATGAAAGCCCATATTTTAATTATAAATCCAAAATTTCACCTCAAAATTCTTTATAGTTTTGGAGATATGGCACAAAATATAAAATCAATGGGTATACCTATTTTCCATTTCTTTTGTATTTACATAACAGCCTCATCCCCAGGGTTGCATACTTTCTTTTGCCTCTCAGGAGAAAACAAGACACAAGCTAAGGTTGAAACCCTGCACAATGCATTTCAGAGGTCAAGGTCAAGCAGTTAAAAGTAAATTATACACAACCAAAAATAGGAACCTACACCTTTAATTATGTTGTAGAAACATGCAATAGAAGATATCAAGGCTATTAGAATTGAGTATCCTCAAAAGTAATTTTTAAAAATCTGTTGTTTTTTTCTTGTTGATTTTTTTTGGGTACCCAAATATATAACAGAACCAACATTTCTTGCTTTGTAATAAAACTTTGCTTCCAAAATATCAAGGCTACTGGAATTACATATGTAATTCCAATCTGACTATTTCCAATCCTTTAACATTTTGTGTAAATTTTGATTGATATCCTGATATGAAAATCTGATTGGTTGCATTCAGATGCAACTCAAGATGGGTATTAAATTCCTATCATAGTGCCATGTTAATAATTCAGACAAGAGAAGATATCGTGTGTATCCCATCATGCATTGCTTCCTATGGAAAATTTTGTACAGGAAGTCATGTGAGTAGTTAGTGGTGAAACATAACCCAAATTGCAATAATTAACTTTGATTTATGGTCATTTCATCACTAACTATTCACATAATTTTGTGTACAAACAATCTCATAGGAAGCACTGCATGATGGGATACACACGATACACGGCGTTGTGTTAATAATTTATTCAGACAGACAGCGGGGTAAATGGTAGCAGATTATTATGTCGTTATAACCCAAGAGAACTTGGCAATCAATTAAAAACGGATCAAAATATGAGGCAGACTGTAAATTAAGAAGATTATGTACGTGGTACAGACCTGCCAACCATGTTAGATTGAATCTTATTTAGCGAGATTTGTACCCACGGGAGCCATACAAATATGTGACTGTCCATCTCAAACCAGCCGTAAATGCAGCTCCCCAGATTTTAGACTTATGGCTGCAGAGATATATGCTAATAAAATTTTAGAATTTCAAAATTTGTTTTAATTATGTATATATCTTTGGTGTATAATACCCTGTATAATATAAATACACCTTTTTTGTGCGTGAAAAATCTTTCTCGAGTTTCTTGTAATGGGTGGAATTGTTTAAGTGTCTATTGCATTCTTGAATGTAGTTTTCCCTATCCTGAACCACAATAGCAGAGCCTTTGTCAGCTTCTTTGATAACAATGCTACTGTTGTTACGTATGTCGTGCAAAGTCCCGTGCTCATCCTTGGAAATAAAATCTTTTTTTTTTTGAGAATGCAGAATTTTGTTCTACCTTATTGCTTTTGTCAGAGTGAGTTGCTACTCAATATATATAATAAAAGCAAGTCTTAATTTGCAGTTAGTTTTCAAGCACAGGCAATTGTTTTCTCCTTGGCACTGAATCAGGTTACAATATTTGGTGCATGATATGATAGAAGAAAAGGCTTGATGCACAGGGAAGACCACAAATATTGGAATACAAAGATGGAATAGTATACAAATAATGAATGTTATGAGTGCAATGGTAAGAATATTTTCATGAGATTCGCCTCGTTAAA
>JXSR01S005922.1:21600-36202 GCA_000969725.1 Ophiothrix spiculata
TGTCAAAATTATCAATAAAAATGGGTAATTGAGAGAAATTTGCGCGTAAAAGCTTCTGATTTTTTTTTCAAAAAATGCCCCCTACCGCCGTCGTGCCGTCACTGCTCACATAGGGTCACCTTCGAAATTGCGGGTACTTACAGGTGTGTTTTCATAACTAAAATTTGTCTTTTCTATGTATCTTTTACCATATCAAGTTAAGGGCGCCGTGATCTTGATGGAATGGCGCCATATAAAAATTTTGTGTATGTATGTATGTATGTATGACATGTCATGAATATCTAGAGCCGAGTAAAGGTACGTTATATTTAGTTTTACAGTATTAATCACATTTCTAATGCAACTATATACATTTAGAAAATGCTAGTTTTCATATGAAGTTAAAATGAAAGCTGATATGTTGCTTAAAGTTTGAGAAAGGAATAACTATTTCAAATCTGCAAAAATCACTATTATGTCTGAATATGACTTATCTGTGTATTTTGTACTGTAGCTCAAAATGAAAAAATACTGGAGGTTCCTGAAGGATGGTGTTTTTTAGTGAAAGTTAAGTTTTTACAAAATCAAATGAGTGAGATTAACTCTTTAATTTGAGATATATTCAGATATTGGCGATTTTTAACCAAAGGTGTTCGGTATTATAGATCAGAAGACTTGCTATAATGCAGAGCGTGCTCTCATAATTTCTAGACTCGATTATTGTAATAGCCTGTTTACTATATTGTTTATGCAGTTGGAAGAAGAACTGAGGCTGCACAACTGATTGCCAGCCACAGTGAGCAATTGTACTATACCGTACGTATTCAAGGCTTAGCAACCTAGCCCCACTTTTCTGTGTATGTCCCAGTTCGTGCTTTACGATCCTCCATGGATACAACTCGTTTGGTTGTCTCAAAGACAACCCTTGCCATTGGAGATTGCAGTTTTGCGGTCTGCGAAAAATGGAACAATCTTTCACCATACATGAAAACGGTTCAGTCAGTGGAGGTGTTTAAGAACAATCTTTCATATTTTAACTTTGCTTATATTATTTATACATGTATTTTGTGTAAACGCTATGTTGCATTGTTAAATAGCGTCCAAAATACCTCGTGTTGTTGTTGTTGTTGTTGTTGTATTCTCGAAGTGTTATTGAAAAATATTGACCAAAATTATTTAGAAATGACAAACACAATAAAAAAATAATTTTAAAAGGTTGGATATCCTATCATATATACAAAGAAAAAATCTGTAGGCCTAGGTGTATATTGTAGATTCATTGAGCCTTAGGAATTATTTGAGATAAGTTGTGTCATTTAATATCTGTGGAAATATATTTTGATAATGTTGTTTTAGTTTAATTTGCATATTTTTCTTGTTTATATGTTCCAGTGAACCGAAAGAAGGAAAATATACTTTCCGAAAGCTCATGCAGTCTGTTAATCATCTCTTTTGTGGATTATCCGTTTCTTGTTAATTGCCGTTTGGTGAGTTTGTTATATTTTGTTTGTGCATTTATTAGGCCTTCAAAGTTATTTATTTAAAAAAATGTTCATTTCATTATTTATTTTATTTTATTTTTTCTAAACATTAGGCTTATGTTGTTATCCTCCCCACATTTAATAAGTTGGCTTACTTTGATTTGCTTTAATTTAAGGTGTAGGTTCCGATCATATTCTCATCCCCCTGGGCCCAACCGGAAGTAGTATACTTTTTAATACATATTAAAGTTCATATTTTTCTGATTCTAAATCCAAAATTTCACCTCCAAATTATTTATACTTTTGGAGATATAGCATAAAATGTAAAATTATTGGTATACCTATTTTCTATATCTTTTGCCTCTCAAGAGAAAACAAGAAGTAATCTGAGGTTAAAATTCCACAATATGCATTCCAGAGGTCAAGGTCAATCAGTTAAAACTAAATTTCACACATGCTAAGATGGGAACCTACACCTTTAAACAATTTTGTCAGATAAAAAATAAAAACCTCTATGATTAAGAACAATGCACGTGTTTATCTGTACGAAAACAGAGACATTATTTGCTATTTCAAATAAGCTCATAGTTAACGTTATTCATATGCTCAATTCAAGTAGATTAACACTAAACACGATTTTGCTTCATTATTCCTATCGGAGTCGTGATTTATTGTAAACCTTGGTTATTAAAAAAAATTGGAGTCCCAATTTAATCAAAACCTAAGTAGGTAAACAGTGATAAAATGAAACGAGACAGATTATCTAAACTTAAATCTTAAAACAGAAACCAGTTTAATACAGTTCCACAATGGATTTTGATTAGAAACTCTATTTTTATTTATTACTTTCATTCTCCTCTTATTGTCAGAAAGGTGCTCATTTAGATTAATTTGGCGTCTATTAGTTCCGTTTTTGTAATGACATGGGCTAGCATTTCCTATCGTTTTTGCTACTGACATGTTTACGATGGGTCTATGTTTTTGTCTGTCATTAATGACATGTCGTTAGAAAGTGTTGACCTTTTTTGTATTGGGGTGATGATATGATAGGAAAGAGGTAGAAGTTGCATCAAAGATTCCTGACATCTTCATTATTAGCATGATTAGTATCCACTGGCACAGTTTCTTTTAATCTTAATTTTTCACGAGTCTTGCTGCAGCAACATAATTTCATTTGCATTCTAACTTATGAGAAAGTTTTAAGACACTTATATTTATGTATATCAATGTAATAACGATTATTTCATAATAAAACAAAAGATGCAATTGCAATTGCAAATTATAAAGTATTCTATAAGATGTAGATTTTTCTTCATCAAATTTCCGTTCTAATCCAAAAATGAATTAGTAAATAAGTGCAAACACAGATAGCTGTTTCTATATTTTAAAAAAAACCACCTCCGCCTTACGTTAGCTGACCATGTTTGTCTTGATAATCTATATGGTAACATAGTAAAATCTAAATTGCTTTTATAAAATCTTAAAAACTGAATTTTGTCCAGAAAAATATTCAAAAATTCTGTTCGGGTAGACAATGGTCTACCTTTGTCCAGTCAAAGGTAGACAATTGTCTACCTTAATGAACTATTTTCTTGAAGAAGTTCATTTTTTAAGATTGTATAAAAGCAATTTAGATTTTAACGTGACGTGTAAAATCCACCAGAGGGTCAAACCCACCCTACTCTACTGGTACCCTCCACTATTATATAGGTTAATGTTTTGTCTTAATCTCCTTGGTGATAAGAATATTCGAACAAGTCAAAAGCAATATTCCAGTCCTAAGATTCGTATCATCACATGACTAAGATGAGATAAACCTATTGCAAATTTAAGTCGCTTTAAAACCTCACAAATTATTGAGTGCTTTTCAAGACAAGGCTGTCAGTTCAAAACTGTTTCAATTTAAAGAAGGAATTGGAGAGATTATTTTTAAACCTCTAAATACAGACGAAAAACGTTAACGCGGGTCAAGACACGTTTCATTGTGATTTGCAGGGCTAGTTTTCAAATACAATAAATGATTAAAACAACTTAATTCGTTCTTTACGTGATTATTACATATAATATAAAACACACACAAACCCCTCTGGTTTGAAAAATGCACGAACCAATCTATACAAAAATAAGGAAAATTATTTGTTGTTTCGAATAAGCTAATAACTGTTCTCCAAAACAATTCTCTAAAACCTAAAACAGACCGGAGACGTCATTCAACACAAACCTTCAATAGTAGCTCCGATGACGTTGGAGTCCTAATTCAATCAAAAAACCCAGTAACTATTACAGAAGCTTAAGGAGACAAATATATCTTGACTTTAAACTGAAATCGCTTTAAAGGTGTAGGTTCCTATTTTAACATGTGTATAATCTACTTTTTACTAATTTGACCTTGACCTCTGTAATGTCTTTGGGGTGCTTTATTCTTGTTTATTCTTCAGAGGCAAAACAAAGTATGCAACCCTGGGGATGAGGCTGTTATGAAAATACATAAGTAATGGAAAATAAGCATACCAATTAACTTTATACTTTTTGCTATATCTCAAAAACTATTTGGAAATTTGGAAGTGAAATTTTAGATTTACAATCCGAAAAATATAAGTTTCCATTTGACATCAACAAATGCAATACTTCAGGTTGAGCCCTGGGGATGAGAATGTGATCGGAACCTACACCTTTATTATAAGTTTAATACAATTCCACCATGGATTTTGATTAGATATTGTTACGTTATCACTTTCTTCTCTAATTGTCTGGAAGTTGCTCGCTCAAATTACCTTTAGATTTGACTTGGAGTCTGTGCCCCACTTTTGTTATAACATGAACTATTTAATCGATGAGCTAGCCTTTCTTATCATTTTCTTCTGACATTTTTAACGATGGGCCTTTTGTCTTAGTCTTTGATTAAAAACATGTATAATTTTTTATTTTTATTTTTTTGTTATTAAAGTGTTCCCGCGTTATGATCAGCTTATTTTTGTCGATGGAGAGAGTAAACAGAAACAGAGATACCAATTTCAAGAAATGGGCTTTTGAAATATCAACTACAAGAAAGAGCGTGTATATACTGGACAGGATTATGTAATTGGTTTCAGTTCTTACGTTTGTCCGGAAGTTCCATCAACGATTCATAATATCTCTGTTATGATAACCTACTGGTCCCATTTCTGAGCATCCGCTTAATTACTATCTCAAACAATATGCTTAGGTTTTGAAATAGCTAAAACATTTAAGTGGTCGAGGCAGACAACTGGGGTTTATTAGGACCAATTATTCTGTTTGTGTGGGGTGTGTTTGTGGTTTATTTTTGTCGTCGTTGTTGTTGCATTTCTTGGTGACAAAAAAATCAAATTTATTGCCCATGTTGCTCTTGTGGCCGTTCGCATGAATTGGCGTTTTCGAGGGCGTTATGTAAACTTACTTTCCACATAAAATCGTAACCTAACATGCCCTTTCGAGAATTTTATTTAGCAACGTAATAACTGTTGCACTTACACTCGTTCATACGACTGAAATTTCAAGGACACACTCCTTCGGAAAACGTTGTTTTCCAATTTTGGTGGAAAACGTTTCGTTTACTTTTATTTGTATTCTTATGATGTATATCATACAAATATTGACTAATCATGAGGGCAATAATAAATCCCATTGCCCCAGTATTGAGACTATACACTATTTAGTAGACTTAATTGAAAGAAAATACGTGATGGATAAATTGCTAGAGGCCCAAACTCACCAGCTTGTCCTCCACTATAATTTAATGATTTATTTATGTTCATATGATGGTTTAAGAATAAAACAAACACAAACATAGCCCCATGATTCGGATGGATTCGTAAATCACCGTTTTTTGTTGGGAAAGTAACACCGAAAGTAAGAACGACTTCAAAGAGTTGGAATGCAAGTCACTTTAAACATCATCGGTTATTGCTTGCCTTTCAAATACAAGACTGCCAGATTAAAACTCTTTACTTTGCTACGGATTTTTTATTGAATCCAGGTTTAGACACGTTTCCAACATGATTTGCAGGTTTTCATACAAAATTAAAACGTCGAATGATCAAAACAAATTAATCCGTGCTTTATTGTATCCTCTCTTTATCCAAAATGTTGAACTGCAAACTGAACAGCAGAGTACGTAGATATTGAAGACAGCAACGACTTAAAAATAAGTGAATAAAGACTTGGTGCTTGCCAATGGCCACATGTCAGATTATATATCTCAACAATTGCATAAATCCATCTGGTACCCGTCGACTTGAGTCTGAAAAGGAATCACTTTGAATAAACTCATTAAGAATCATTGCCATACGACATATTGTCTGAACATTTGTCTCATGCTATATAGTTTTCATTGCATTCAGGCTATAACAATGAATCACTACAGATATTTATTTCGAACTCATGAGTAAAAAAGAATGTTGGCCGATCTTTGCGTCATTTTGAAGCTATTAGTTTCGACTAATGCTTGATAAGATTTCTTCTGTATCTTGTCGTCCTCTGTTTTCTTTTCTAAATTTTGCCAATGAGCTTAAATTCTAGATTGAATTGAGTTTATTAAGAGTAGCAAAATATAGTGAATAGATAAGTTGAGCCTAAAACATGTCAGATACAATAGATTTTGTGTTTATCGTGACTTTGTTGATTTTTCCAGTAGTCACATTTAACTTGCCCTGTATTTCGCTAATGTAATGCTTAATGCAAACTAAGCGTTAACATAATTTCTTATAATGTTTAACCCTCTAATTGTAATTGCAGTATTCTAGACGACAGAAGTTCTCTTTAAAATCTAACCTATATTTAAGTACCACGTTAAACAATGTACGTGTGTAAATTACATAATCACGCAGAGAGGGATACTCTTAATTTGACAAAGATATGATATTTAAAGTAGCGATTCAACACACACACACACACACACAGTAACTGTATAAGGAAAAACATCCACAAATATCGCTTTATACCAAAACAGGAATCTAATTTGAATTTTATAACAAAAACAACCCCCCAAATACAAAATTCACATTAAAATTGTATTATGTATTATAACTCTGTGAACAGGGCGAACGACATGCAGCGCAAAAATAAATCAAAAATAAATATCAAATGTAATTTTAAGGAAAAACTTGTGGACTTGAGCTTTATACTTCGATGATTAATTGAAAAGTCAAAGATTTCTCTATGCGATTAGCATTAGTTCGATCTGGTAAACTTTCTTTTAAAATTGGAAGATTTCATCAAGGACAATATTGACGATATTCAGTAAGTTCTAAAACAAGTTTATAACAAAACGATTCAGATGATTGAAAACGGGTAAAACATTTTTGAGCAATACCTTTTTGAATTGGAACATTTTGTCGAGAGATGTGTTTCCCGTGGTAAAACTTTGATTTGAAAAACTAAAGTTGTTATATAAAGGTATCAAAGCATGTTTGATCAAGTATCACATTCATTTTAATCGTTTACGTGACAGAAAGAAAACTACTCTACTCATATGACTAGTTAGTATTAATCAAATAACAAAGGTTAAATAAAGAAAAAAATATTAGGTGTCTGGCAGTTCAATATTCGCGGTTCTTGATGTTTTAATGCTGCTAACTGAAGACGTGCTTATTAACTTAACATCAATATGTAACTTATTGTCACGCTAATAACATTATTGCCTAACATTTTGATGAAATTGAGATTTTTGAATTGTTGTGATCTTTATTATTGGTGTCTGGCAATTCAATACTCGCGGTTCTTGATGTTTTGAATGCTGCTATTACTGAAAATGTGCTTGTTCAATTAGCATCAATATGTAACTTATCGTCACGCTAATAAAATTACTGGCATATCCTAACATTTGGATGAAATTTAGATTTTAGGTATTAAGGGAGACCTGCTGTGAGTAAATAAAAAAGGTATAAGACCTTGAACATGTTCTACAAAGACAAAATAAAAATGCCTTACTCAAGACTGCGAATTGTTTACAGGTTATTAAATGCGCATTTCATGTCGCGAGTTAAATGAGACAAAATCAATGCACACGCAGTCAATTTTGATGCGTTCAATTCACGAGGCCCGTTTGGGCCGAGTGCATTGGACAGCAATCAAAATTTACCGCAAGTGCATTGATGTTGTCTCGTTTTACGAGCATAATGGAATGCAAATGTTTTAATCGTATTCATACACAACAATAAAATATAATAAATATAATGATAATTATTTCTTTTGTGAAAAGAAATAAGGATTTTATATGACCATATAAGTCAAACACTTCTCTAGATTAAATAAATCATCACCCGACAAAAACAATGAAACATTCATACGCACTAAACGCCCGCCACACAAACCAGAACGACACAAGCGCAGTGCATTGCGGAGTTTCACTATCTATCTATCTATGTCGACCGCGGTCGGAAGCCATGATGAATTTTCTCCACTGCTGTCTGTTTAGCATTAGTTTGAGAAGTTCGTTTCACTATACACTCCGCGTACTTTATATTATTGCATTCTGTATGGTTACACGCGGAGTGTATGAATGAGAATTAACTTGCTTTTAAAATAAATCTCACTTTATAATCCTGCCTCTCTCACAACATGATTGCCTATATCCATGATATCACTGTATATTTCTGCCAACATTTTGTCAGTTAGGCAGAAATGTTTTGCTTATCTCATACTCTATTTCTGCATTTCTCACAATTTGTTATTATATAATTGCCTAATTAAATTTATGAAAAGGTGTTTTGGTGGTTACGTAATACTTCTATAGACATATAAACATAGCCATTATTATTATTTTTTGCTTTGTGTCCCTAACTTATTTAACAGGACATATTCAAAAAAGGCAATGAACTACTTTTTTAATTTTCTTGATTTGATCAAAATGTTAGATAAGCAATTATTTTATTAGCATGACGTTATGTACTCAAATATGTACGACGTCCATCAACATGATCAAGTAGCTCACCTAGGAGTGGGCAAAAAGGACGAGTCGTTCGCTTTTGAAAGAAGAGTTTTGGAAAATTTAGGATAAAAGGAACACAATTAGGATAAATAAGTACCGACAACGGAGATTGATAAATGCAAGTAAATGGAGAAATAAACATAGGAGGACAGTTTTCCTAGTAAATTTAAAAACTTACTATATCGTTGGGATAAGGAACTAATGTTTTCGCAAAGCTGACCTGATTTTAATGTGTTTTTTTTATTATTATTCTAGAAAAACCGTTTTTATTAACCATTTCTATGCACTTTATTTAAAACATTCGAAGAGTTGTGGCATATCAGTAATACTGTGAAATTCTTTTTTAAATCATGGCTTACATTTACTAACTACTTTACGATCAATTATTCGCAGTAGGTGGACAGGCAATATTAATCTTCCTCAGAGGTATCCTCGCAGGTATAACATGATACCATTTTATTGTGTGCTAACTTCTTGTCCTCCTTATTTATATCACATTTGACTGCTTAGTGCATTGTGGTTATCAAGTCAATAGTCTAGGGTTGTTTTGATTGTCTCCACTTTTTTTTTCATTGTTTTAAAAGCACAACAAACAAAATCAAAATGAAAAGAGGCAATATTTTAAAAGGAACTTTTATGGCGACAAGACTTTTATTTTTCGAAAATCTTAAACAGGACAACAATCATCAAGTCCTTAAAGTGCCATATCAACTCTTCGTTTTCAGAAATGGTTTTTGCTCTGTAACTTAACGACGGATAATCAAATCCGTTAACTGGCTTGTTTCTATTGCTATGAAAAGGCGCCGACGGCTCACTCGAAACATTAACTCGTAGAAAGATTGTTGATGGAAGAAGATGTATCACCATCAACCAACTTTTTTCTACTAAATCTTAACTCGTTTTTTGTCACCGTCAACTAGATCATACATCAATAAGTAGAAACACACTGAGTGTTCCGAAGTGCCTCTAAACCATTTTTCACACTGACAACTTTTTTGGCGGCCATTTTGGATCTCAATACAGGCTCCATATTGTATTAAAAGATGCTAAAACCCTTATTTTGGAAGAAATGCTCCGATTGTTACTTACAAATCATTTTTTGGTGTTTTTGATATTGTTTCGAAGTGTCTTATTCCCATTTTGCATATAAAAATGTATTTTTGTGGCTATTTTGGGTCCCAGAACAGGCTCCATATTAGACTTTAAATGCTTACACCCTTAGCATGCTTAGTTGGGAAAAAATGCTAATGTTGGTACCCTCAAACCCATATCCCATTGATTATTATGAACATTTGGTACTTTTGACAGTGTTTCAAAGTGCCTCTAACCCAGTTTTGCACATGAAAACATATTTAAGGGGCCATTTTGGATTCCAGAACAGGTGCGATTTTGATTTTTATACAAGCTAACAATACAATTAGGTGGCAAATAATCATGTTGTAACCCTAAATGTTATTTCCAGTTGATTATTTACAATATCAGGCATTTTAAAGGCTGCTTTGGTCGACTTTAATGAAATCAGCTATTTTATCGGCCATCTTGGTGGCCATTTTGAATTTGAAATATGCATATGACATAATTTAGAGTTAGATGTATTTGTTATAGTTCCAGAAACTTTATCCAAAAATACTTTTGAAGATGAAGTGTTTTACAAGATATTTTTTGGCCATTCCAATGAGTATTTTGGTGGGAATTTTGGCAGCCATTTTGGACTGACATTGGTAGCCATCTTGAATTTGAAGGTCAAAATGAGGTCAAATTATAAAACTGACTTCAAATATATGAGTTCCTTGACCCTAAAAACCATGAAAAGCATATGCTATTAAGGTCTGTGGGTAAAACTAGTGAAAACCTCATTTTCAAGATGGCCGATGGCAGCCATATTGGATTTGAAGGTCAAAACGAGGTCAAATGGTAAAACTGATGTTAAATATGAATTCCTTGACCCGCAAAACCCCATAAAGCACATCTTGATCAGTGCTGTAGACCAAACTCAAGAAAAACCAAATTTCAAAATGGCCGACAGCGGCCATTTTGAATTTTGGCCCCCCACGGAAATTCCCCACACTTTTGAGAGAGGCACCCTCGCTAATTTCGTTAATTAACCTTCAAAGATGACAAATCCATTGAGAAACTAACCTTCGCTCTCCACGGTCACGGGAGTCCTTCATATGACCCAACTATATGACGCCGTAAACACAACGTAACCTCGCCGCAAGCTTATGTAACCAGGGTATCCGCAACCTAGCCCCACCCTATCTAGCTGAACAGTTTTCTGTGTATGTTCCAGCTCGTGCTTTACGATCCTCCAGGGATACAACTCGTTTGGTTGTCCCAAAGACACACCTTGCCATTGGAGATCGTAGTTTGGCGGTCTGCGAAAAATGGAACAATCTTTCACCATACATGAAAACTGATCAGTCAGTGGAGATGTGAACAATCTTTCATGTTTTTACTTTGCTTATATTATTTATACATGTATTTTGTGTAAACGCTATGTTGCATTGTTAAATAGCGTCCAAAATACCTTGTGTTGTTGTTGATGTTGTTGTTGTTGTTGTTGTTGTTGTATTCTCAAAGTTATTTATAAAAAAAAAATCATTATTTATTTTATTCTATTTTTTTCTGAACATTAGGCTTACAGACTAGACATTAAATATGGAATATATTTTTTATGTTGGTTTCCATCTTGAATAATCAGCCACATCTCGGTATATGAAAACTCCAGGAATATGTATTTCTTCATATTTCAAGATATACATGTAACCTTTAAATTCAGACCCTTTTTGTGTATACCGAGGTGACACAGAGAAAATGGGGAACTTGAAAGCACAAAAACCTCTAAAATATGGGTCCAAACTCGTACACCATAATACGGAATTAAATAAATCAAATTTGCCGTATTGACGCTTGAAATTTTACAAGGTTGTTTCACATATTGTTGGTTACAAAGTATGACCAAATATTGCTCGCTATGTTATCCATAAGAAGCGTACGGTGCACGGACTCTCCATGCGGTCATTCCACTCGTGATTGGAGAGTTCGGACAGGTCTCTCAGGTTTGATATAACTTATTGTTCATCGATGTGTTACTTTAGCCGAGAAGTTCTCAATAGAGTTCATATCTGAAGATATTACCAAACAGGGCAAGTGTCCAACACCATGATCTTTAATAAAACAAGCTCGTATTAAGAACATTTGTAAAGTTTCACTCTATTCAAAGTGGCTATCATGTTAGGAAACCCCTGGAGAAAATATCTTGACCAAACACCTTTCCCATGCGACGCTTTGACTGAGCCACAGATCATTTTCCATTTCGTGTCCCATCAATGCGATAACGTTGTCTTCGGAGCTTAGACTAAATTTGAAATATACTGCCAAGATGGACGCATCAGGGTCGTAGATGTACAGAGTAGGGTTATACAGAAGCGTGCATGCTATCAACAATGTATCCAGAAGAAGGTAACATTGCCTTCTGGATGCTTTACATGCAGGTGGAAAATCGGCCCTAATCACCTTGGAAGGCAGCTTCCATCAGCTTCAGTAAAGATGCATTCTAGAAGCCCTGATAAAGTCATTGGCTAGAGGCATCTTCCAAAACAATTTTGTGCTACACTACGACAACTTTCGCAACCGCCGTACTCGTACAATCCGGACTTTCCTTGAATTTCAGGGTGTTGAGATCTTGCCTTTTCTGGCAAGATCTTCGAATATTTATCCTTAAGAGAATATCTGGGTTAAGAAACGCGTTGTATTAACAGCATATTATATCTATCCTCCGAGGTGAAGGGGTGTTGCGGGGCTGTGTTTGGTGCTTTGGCTGAGATACCCCAAAGAACTCTTCAATAACAAATGGAAAGCTTGCCATGGAAAGTAATGACGTTGTACGCTTCTCAATGAGAACAGAGGAAATATAAATTGATCAGTTATTATCACTAACATTGTGTTAATCAACCCTGCAGAGTTTCACATCTCTAAGTAACGAAGAAAATAAAATATGGCAATTTCATTTTCGTTTGTTTAATATTGCTGTGCACGGCTTTGGACTTGTTTTTCCGGGTTATTTGTACCTTAGAGTTTCCAATTGCCTCTGTGTCACTTCAATGACCTTTAAAGTACCGTTGGTTTGAAGGTTATGAGTGTAGTAACAAACATAAGAAAGCACACGTCTCCAAAATTGGTACATACCGAGATATGGCGGGTTATTCAAGATGGAAATCAACAGAAAAAATATATTCCATATTTAATGTCAAGTCTGTATGTTGTTATCCTCCCCATATTTAATAAGTTGACTTACTTTGTTTGTCTTTAATTAAACAATTTTGTCATATAAAAAATAAAAACCTCTATGATTAAGAACAATGCACGTGTTAATCTGTACGAAAACAGAGACATTATTTGCTATTTCAAATAAGCTCATAGTTAACGTTATTCTTATGCGCAATTCTTTCAAATAGATTAACACTAAACACGATGTTGCATCATTATTCCTATCGGAGTCGTGATTTATTGTAAACCTTGGCTATTAAATAAAATTTGAGTCCCAATTTAATCAAAACCTTAGTAGGTAGACAGTTATAAAATGAAACGAGACAGATTATCTTAACTTAAATCTTTAAACAGAAACCAGTTAATAATGTTCCACAATGGATTTTGATTAGAAACTCTATTTTTATTTATTACTTTCTTTCTCCTCTTATTGTCTGAAAGGAGCTCATTTAGATTAATTTGGCGTCTAAGTTCCGTTTTTGTAATGACATGGGCTAGCATTTCCTATCGTTTTTGCTACTGACATTTTTACGATTGGTCTATGTTTTTGTCTGTCACTAATGACATGTCGTTAGAAAGTTTTGACCTTTTTTGTATTTGGGTGATGATATGATAGGAAAGAGGTAGAAGTTGCATCAAAGATTCCACATATCTTTATTAAGAGTACCCACTAGCACAGTTTCTTTTAATTTTAATTTTTCACGAGTCTTACTGCAGCAACAGCATTTCATTTGTATTCTAACTTATGAGAAAGTTTTAAGGACACTTATATTTATGTATATCAATGTAATAACGATTATTTCATAATAAAACATAAGATGCAATTGCAATTGCAAATTAAAAAGTATTCTATAAGATTTTTCTTCATCAAATTTCCGTTCTAATCCAAAAATGAATTAGTAAATAAGTGTTAACACAGATAGCTGTTTCTAAAAAAAAAAAAAGGAAAAACCTCCGCTTTACGTTAGCTGACCAAGTTTGTCTTGATAATCTTTATAGTAACATAGTAAAATCTAAATTGCTTTTATAAAATCTTAAAAACTGAATTTTGTCCAGAAAAAGATTCAAAAATTATGTTCGGGTAGACAATTGTCTACCTTTGACTGGACAAATGAACTATTTTCTGGAAAAAGTTCATCTTTAAAGATTTTATAAAAGCAATTTAGATTTTATAGTGTTATAGTATATACAAATAGAACATAGTGATGTGATGTGTAAAACCCACCAGAGGGTCAAACCCAACCTACTCTACTGGTACCCTCCACTATTATATAGGTTAATGTTTTGTCTTTGTCTTCATGGTGATAAGAATATTCGAACAAATCAAAAGCAATATTCCAGCCCTAAGATTCGTATCATCACATGACTAAGATGAGATAAACCTATTACAAATTTAAGTCGCTTTAAACCCTCACAAATTATTGAGTGTTTTTCAAGACAAGGCTGTCAGTTCAAAACTGTTTCACTTTAAAGAAGGAATTGGAGAGATTATTTATAAACCTCTGAATACAGACGAAACACATTAACGCGGGTCAAGACATGTTTCATTGTGATTTGCAGGGCTAGTTTCAAATACAAAAAGCGATCAAAACAACTTAATTCGTTCTTTACGTGATGATTAGATATAATATAAAACACACACAAACCCCTCTGGTTTGAAAAATGCACGAATCAATCTATACAAAAATAATATTTGTTGTTTCGAATAAGCTAATAATTGTTCTCCAAAGCAACTCTCTAAAACCCAAAACAGATCGGCGACGTGATTCAACACAAACCTTTAATAGTAGCTCCGATGACGTTGGAGTCCTTATTCAATCAAAAAACCAAGTAACTATTACATTAGCTTAAGGAGACAAATAAATCTTGACTTTAAACTGAAAACGCTTTAATACAAGTTTAATACAATTCCACCATGGATTTT
>JXSR01S005923.1:2689-25873 GCA_000969725.1 Ophiothrix spiculata
AAACATGTGAAAAACAATACCCTGCCAAAGCCTTTGGCAGGGTAAAGAAAGAAGAAGAAACTCGTGAAAAACAGGACCCTGCCGAAGCCTTCGGCAGCCTAATTAAAGAAAAGAAGCATGAAAACAACTTTATAAAGATATCACGATAACTAGCATAACAGTGTTTTCAAACCAACGTTTTGAAAAACGCTATTTAATCAAAACCACAGTCGACGATGTTGCAATAATTTAGATTAGTGTGTGTAGTAGACAAAGAGACCTTATCGAGAAATAGTAATCAAATGAGCTGTGAAATATATGGGATAAAGTGTCAGGGGTCTGGTCATATGTTAAACATGTGAATCAGCAAGTTAGTTCACCGTTTACTGTACCAGCGCGTTGCACAAACTGCAAAATTAACGCATACAATAGCATAAATGAATAAAAATATCATTGGGTACAACCGGTTTAAAAAAGGCGGAATAGAAATTCATCTTAGATTCTGCAGACGGAGGAACCACAGTCTCAAAAAGACCAATATTTCATTTTGCACCAGCAAAATTTCCCTCTGTATTTCAATCATAATTTATCCTTTGATTAAATTGAGACATCAGCTATCCAAGAAATGTAAAAGTGGGTTCACTGTCTTTCTGGTTTGGAAGTTCTAAGTCATTTTAATTTTCGAGGATTTTAGCCAAGTTTTTTTATTTTCATGCCAAATAAGGTACAAAAATGACCAAAAGTAGAAAAAAAGTGAATTTTTGACCTTATTAGGCATGAAAATCAACAAATTGGCCAAATTCCTAAAAAAATCCCATTCAGAAGTCATGAATTTAAATTTGTTATTTTAGCTTGTTTGGAATGTGTTTTCTGGTCAAAAATCAACATCCCCATCATGTTTCTTGTGAAAATTCCTTTCTGGAAATGCATACTTTTATTAACCTTAAGCCCTTTGTTAAAAAGTTATTGTACAAAATAAACTTTCAAAAACGTAAAATTGAGTAAAGTGTTGTCCCCCCTAAAATTACACACGAAAGTACAAGACTCGACCCTCAAGCTGTTTTCATATCCAACAGTTCACCATGTTCACACACAGTGAAAAATTCTTGTCATTTACAATGTATTTGATACATTTCTATTCAAAGCAAATGCATTATCTAAAGACAAACCGGTCAAGGATGTTTGCACTGTAACTAACAATACCAAATTAATTCCACCTCAGTGAGTTACATAAGTTGTGATTACGAACCAGACGACTTTAAAACAAGAGAATTATAGAAAATAACTTCCAACAGACGATGAAACCATTGTTCAAACTCTACCGCCTTAATGACGTTGTATGCTGTCCATTGAAACATTTCCGATGAACACTTTCTCAACCAAAAATGCTGAAAAAAAAATCATTTTGTGTGGTTTGTTGGACAGATGGATCGGGCTTCGTTTAGCGCACAATGTGTCACAATAGCGCCTGTTGGCATTAAAATAAAGCAACAATGACTTTTTTTACGCCTAGTTTCCCGCCTAATTACTCTTAATTTTTAAATCGTCATTTTGAAAAATATCTGCATGGTATGGATTTGCAACTTACAGGACATGTTAGAATTGTCGATTCCTTCATTTATTAGCAAAAAATTGACGAAAATCGGATCTTCCTCTTATTACAGATGTCACATATTACGCGCAAAATATGGTTTAAGGCAAGGGTATATCGCCTCCTATATCGTAATAGGAATGGACATTTTCTTGAAACATTACTCGCACAAAGAAGCAAGAGTCAATACCTTTATTTTGATTAGTACGATCGGGTTGTTAACTCTCTGACGACATGCAATTTGTTGGCATTTCGGACCGACGATTATCATTGACACTCGTTTAGTCATCATGTCATGCCAAATCATCGACAAGTCATACTCTATACCTGTTTACCAAAGCAACCCGTCCGTGTAATATCTATATTTCAAAATCGTTAGAACGAGAGTGCTGAGCCCGATTACACCCTCGCAAATGACGACCTATAGTCTGACTTTATGACCAAATGCTTAGTCAACATGATATAATTAGCGGTAACTTTCTCAACTGGACAACGGTGGGACAAAAGTCATTGTGGCACCAACTTTCAAATCATATTTGAATCCATTTTTGCGTGATGAATCTTTTGTAATTAAATAATGACGCCATATGATTCACGTCTGTTTTTCAGAATTCAGAAAAAAATCTTACTTTTCATTTTTACAATAAATATCTTGAGAGACATAGATAGGCCTGTTTTGCGTTAAAATAAAGAATTCTTTAGGCACGTATAACCTAAAATAGCCTCTAATGAAGCTTACTTCCATTGGGGTCCAAAATCTTACTTTATTCAAGTTTAAAAGAGTAAGATCAAATTAACCGGAAAAGAACCTGCGAAGCAAACATGGACTAAAAACCAAATGCACATACACTGCTGGTACCAGGAATCGAACCCGGAACTCATTGGTGTAAAGCGAAAATCGAAGAAAGAACCGCTACGCTATCCCGCTTCCCCGTTCAGAAATCCTTGTCAATTCCGTCGGCTCAAAATCGCTTTACGTATTTGTTTCAACAAACCAACTCTTCAAATTGAAGGAGCTCTAAACGTGCACTACCTCAATTTGCATAGGGGCGTGGTTGTCTGTTCTTACCAAGGGGAGGGGGTGATTAGCAACCCCGTAGCCGATGATTCCCTGTCACATAAGGGATATGGTTAGTTGTAAGTTGTTAGTTCGTTTCAAACACACTCGACTACTCAGTAGGTAGGTTGAATTCATGTTGTTGCAGCTAAGTGTTTCGAACAAGTTACATTGAGGTGTCATCTACACGTGGAAATCTCAAACAAAAATAAGTTTGTGTGAATCACATGGTTTGAATACATTAGCGTTACCATTTTTTTTAGTTAAAATAACCAAAAATAATAATTTGGTAAAAAATATAAATAACCCTATGTTTTCATCATTCTGTGCTTAATGCCTGTTTAGACGTACCAGTATGTTTTTCAAAAAGCACGTATGAAGTTTCATTTGAGTTTAGGAAGTGTTATATAATTTTAGAGTTCTGAATGCTTATTCCTCTTATATTAACCTAGAGAAACCTCAAGAGTTGCACTAAACTAAATAATTAGCACTCCAGTCCGGCATTTCTAAAATCGGCAAAATTCACTGCTCTCTCCTAAATGAGGACCTTAAAACGTATGGAAGGGCAATATGTTTGGTCAATATGTTGTTATAATTATAGAGATAGGTTTATTTAAAGATGCTCTGATGCCGTTTTTGATCTCCAGATTATTTTGGTAAAATTTAAAGAGTTTTCCTTAATTTGCGTCTGATTCTGGTAATACGAAATTCGGCTGTAAGTGATAGCGGGCGTTATTACTTCAGCGTAAAGTATCTTGAAAATGTTGCCTTGATGGTGTACTTTTATCACCATTTTGTGTAGGTAGAAATCATAATAAATTAAGTAGAAGCAGTGCAATGGAAGCTATTTCGTGTAGTGGCACACTTTTGGAGGGGAGACAGTGTAGCTAGATTAGATTCGCATAATCACTGACTTATCGCCTTAAAAGTGCGTTCGTTTCAATAAAGGTAACACTTTCAAAAGTAACAGTGCTGTCATGCCTTTTTTCAAGTTTAAATACCTGTATGTTATAGCAGTAAACAGGAAAACAAGAACTGAATTCAATACAAGGATTAATGAGCCACAAGAAAACAATCAAAACGGAAATACTGTTTTAATTTGTGTGTACGTGTTAATATTACAAACTTCTCGAACCGCCCCATTTACTCAGGGCTACAGCTTCTGGGCCATGGCGCGTCAGCAAGCTTGTCTTTTAGCAATACCTGCGGTCATGTACTTATGTTAAAATTTGTTTGTGAAATGGAATAATTACAACATTGCTTCATGGCTGACTTTGTACTAATAGTGCCAGTCCATTTTACTTTGACTCAACACAATGGTGTTAATTACTAGTATTTTGGTAGCTAAGTATGATAAATGATTGGCTTTCGATTTTAGGAAATAAGTCTTGAAGAGAATTTTAAATTACAATTAAATCTGCTCAAAGTCAATGAACATGATTGGGGTAATTTATAGTATACGTAACTCCCAATCGTGGATCAAGTAAACATGATAGACATATGCCTTGTATTTAGATCAGTCTTTATTAAAGACTTTTCTCAAAATGAGTATTGGCTAGACCATACAGAAATTATGACCTGTGCTATCTACGATAGAGAGCTTATGACAATTCGTCATACGCAGCGTGGAGCTACATAAAACAAACTGACCAGTGTTTATCTGAAAAGATAGCTTAACATTACCTAGACCATGTGGACAGTTAGAATACATATACCGGTATATTGGTTATCTACAAAGCGGTTTTTTTTCAAAGTAGGTTTTATAAAATGCGTTTTTACAGTGTACCATAGCTCTGAGTTGCTGGATTTGAATTGCAAAATACATATTAGTCAGAGAAATGCCAGGTCTAGGCCCAAACATACTAGATCTACCATAATTGTGGATTTAGCAAATTCAAAATAATAACAGTTGGTCATGGACAGACAATTCTATCAATCAGCTGTTCTATAAATTCAAAGTTTCATCATCCCGAGTAAAAGAATTTGATACATAGTATACGGTGGATTTCAGTATTTAGCAGACCAAGTCAGACGGTAATGATATGGGAATGGTATTACCATCTTTACATGTACTATATATATATTATAATAATAATAAATAATAATGGCATTTATATAGCGCCTTTTGACCGAATATAAATAGGAAACAAAGCGCTCATGATTCACTGCAGGTAGATCGTAACAACCATTTCACTTCACTTAGAAGTGCTTCCGTAGAGCACATCCTATCGGTACTTCGGTTGTAATATTCACCCTTTGTGCAGCTTCCCATAACCTGGGTGGGGCAGACTAATCTAGTGACAGTTTTAGATGCAAGAGGAAGACCGGAGTATGGTAGTATTATAACCATACTGGATAGTGGTGGTATGGGAATTGTGGTCTATTTTCAGCTCTGAACTAGAGCAAGTGCAGCATTTGCCTTTTTAGTAGTTTTCATGTTTGTTTTCCTGCTCTATATGCTCTAAATTTTTTATATGCTTTTGGGAGTTTTCAATCTGAACAGTAAAATGTCTTTGCCTATGCAATTATATCGGTGTAACCACAAACATTAATGCAATTATTTGATTCAAGTATATATACCTTATTAAGGGCTAAACTTAATAAAACATTCTCTTTCAAACAAACATGTTTTTAGGTGAATAAACATACGAGAAAGGGTTTTAACCAATTACCATTCTAATGTATTAGGGAGGTTTAAATAACACTTTTTTTTGGTGTTTTGCGTCAGGCCCACATTAAATCGGTACATTAGCAAAACAGACCAGACGCGTGTTCTCTTATATTATGGTAAGGGGAAAGCCAAACATGGCTTCTGATATTTTAACTGACCATTTTAACCACAAAATAGCAAAGTTCGCCCCAAGTTCATAGCTTCAAAAGGACATTGGTATGTATGGACACAGCCGATTTTAGCGGGGGCAACTTTTCGTCCACTCTCGCCCCACGGCGTAAACTGATTTTTGCATGACCGTGGCAAATCCATTGATAAGAAGGTTAATGAAAAAACTGAACAAAACGATTAACTTTTTAAAAATTAAACAATGTGTTGTTTACTGAATAAACTCAGGCTATTAAATCAGCTCTTATGTTAATTCTGCATTGTAGCACTTTAAAAAGTCATGAACTTTGTCATACCTTAAAAGTTTAAGAAAGGATATGATTTATTTAACCCCCTTGTGCCCCGGACTACCCAGGGTCAAGCTTTTTCTATGTTTAAAACCAATTATATTGTTTGTATTTTTGAAACTGTTCACTTTATTTGTAATTGCCTAAATTTCGTTAAGATTATTTAGCCACTAATAATTATTGGTGCGATTTTACAAATTGTTACCAGAACTTTAACAGTTCATCAAAACTCTTACTACACGTCCAGTAAACATATCAAAGTTCTGAAAGTTATCAAAACCTCTGTGTGATTGGCTTGTTGAACATCACAATCACAATCTTCTGTTACCCAAATGTTATTTTTCGTTTTATAATATATGATATTAGGTATTCTGAGCATACTATCAATTTCAATGAAACGTGCTGTTTTGGGTGCAGAATTGAATTAAAAAATTTATTTTTCCATTTTTAAGCTAAATGTGTATTTATAGTCATATGGCACCGATTTTCTTCCTATATCAATGGCGGCAACAAAGTCAAGTACAGGCATGATGATCGGAATGATGTAGGATCAACACCATAAATAATGCCTGCACATAAATCGGAACATGATTTTTATTTTCAACTGAACGTTACAATTATACGTCTACATATCTATGACACTTGTATTGACATAGCCCTGCAACATAGGCATATGGGGTTGAACACAGACTTCTGAAACACCCAAAAATCTATGCTATGGTTTGAAGTTAAACTATGCTGTTCACAAGCTCACACTTGGCAACGATTTCCACCTGTTCAAAGGCACCTTTGATGAATACAACAGACTTGAGCAACATCATCAAAATAAAATATTAAAGTCCTTTTGTTTCAATTAACGAGAAAACAAAGGAATATAAACTGTTATCTTGGTGTTTGATTTTATTGTGTTATATACAGTAGTTTGAACTGATACAACTAGATGCTGCACAATGTAAATGTCATGGTATTAATTATTTTAGATTGAATTCTTCAGGGCCTATGTAAGATGTGTTGAAAGCATCTTGTTGTACGGCGCAGAAACATGGACTTTGAAGAAAGAGCTTCAAGAGCGATTTGATGGTACCTACACCAAATGCGTGTCCAAAATATGTCCTGGAAACAACATCCAACTAAGCATCATATAAGGTCATATTCCTCCCATCTCTACAACCGTGGCATTGAGTTGAGCCCAGTTTGCTAGTCACTGCTTTCGAGCCAAGGACCAAATCATATCGGACCTTCTTCTTTGGAGACTCCCATGTCCAAACAGAGGCTGTAGACCGTTAACGTACCCTGATACCATATGTAGAGATACTGGCTTGAACATTAATGATTGGTAATAAATATAGTTGGCAAAGATGTGTGTCATGTATCTCGACGGAAGGCGAAGGCTGATGATGATGAAATTATTTTTGATAACTTTAACCCTAAAAGAGCCGGGGGGGGCCCCCCCTCCGGATTTTTTTTTATATCTCCGCCAGTTGTTATTTTTTCGCGCTGAAACTTCATGACTTTTTTTCTTGAAGCCTTGCGCTTATTTTAAGACCATTGTTGTGAAAATCGGACCTAGGGTTAGGAAGTGGCGTTCCGTAATGGCAAGCTGGGTCAACCGAAAAACTGACCAAAAACTGATTTTCAATGCAAATTACATACAAATCGTGTTTTTTGTTCTTAGGATACACTTCCAATATGTTTTATTGTATTTATTTGATTTATTTAGAGTAAGAACATGCCTAAGTATACTTTGCCACACATTATTGATAAAAATTGCAAATTTTGCTCGAAAAAATTGCGAAAAACGACGATTTTGGCGATTTTTGGTGATTTTCGCGTTTTTGACGCGACGTCACTTATGACGTCACTGTGACGTCATACAAGGTCCGATTTCAATTTTTTTGGTACCAATGGACTCGTGAGGGTCATAGCTATCCACCAGTATCCACTTGATGTTTCGTCAATCGGTTTCCGAGATCGGAAGGGGGGGGGGGGGGGGAATCCGCCCCCCCCCCGGCTGTGAGATGGGTCGAAAAAGCCCGGCTCTTTGAGGGTTAAGACGACAAATAGATTCCGTTTAGTGTTTGTACCATTCGTCATACAATATTGTCAACGGTCAAATACCGAAGCCCAGCAGCAAGTGTTCTACCGTTAAGGTTTAGGTATATTAATTTGAAATAACCAAACTTATTGAATAAACAAGAAATGTAAATATATGACATTTGATTTCCATGATCGACAACCACTGTAAATGCCACAATGTGTCATCAAAATGAATACATTTTCGTCAATAAGACAATAAAATGACGACAACCATTAAAAGTGTCACGTTCACAGTTTATTTCACAATTTTTATTTTTAAAACTACAGGTAATGTGTTTAATTATTGAAATGTTAACTAACTAAAATCTAAAAACATTTCTTTTATTTAGTAATTAAACCAGACGTTTGAAATTTGATATTAGGTAAATAAAACAGATCAACTAATTTATATAAATTTCAGTCTGCTCGCAGCCAAATAAATTTTTTTTAAACATGTTCCAATTATAAATAGAAATGGGTCACACTTTTATCATTTTTAATGAACACCTACGTTTACGATATCCTTTGGGTTATTTTTATTTGTTGCTGTTGTCTTTAATTGTTTTTGTTTTGTTTTGTTTTTATTTTCGCTTGCTTGTTTTTTTGTTTGTTTGTTATTTTTGGTTATAATTATTTATCCACTCTTATTTTTTATACTTCATTTTGGAGAAAAGCATTTAAATTTGAGGATAATAGGTTGTGACTCCTGGAGGAGAGTGTTTCTCACCAGCTGACAAGCCAAATATCTAAAACTTATTTTTTTGTATTTTAGAATCCACCTAAAATGATTTGGCTTTTGATTTTTTCTTTAACTATTCGTCGATTATTGGTCTATGATCAGATACTGTCTCATAAATCGTTCATTATTACATACTTTGTATCTCTTTAATTTTCCAGACCACAACCGCTACTGACAAATTGCACAGCTTGATCGAATAGTTAAAACTGTATACATACGGCAAATAGTGGGGTACAAATAAATTGTGACTGTTTTCAATTCCTTAATGTCAAATAGAAGTTGAATAGGTAGAAAAGTTTGGTCAATAATACATGCCACATTTCTTTTCACTTTTAACACCCTAGTCTGTCATAGTTGTCATTTTTCGTCAAAATTTCTATAAAGTTGAGAGATTATTAAGCATGTTAAGTAAACGCTTTTAACAAAAAGAAGAGCCAATGCAAAGATGTATAGCTTTATCTACGCAATGTCTATACGTGTCCAATCAATAGAAATTTTCAGATTGGCCGTGTGTGCGTTACGTGAGAGCTACGAAAATGGGATAAATGTTCCCTTAAGTTATTACCCCTCAACTGAAACCTTTGTACAGCGATCAAATTATCGTCCTGATATACATAATGTTAGTTTGCATTTCATATTTACCCTAACCTTAATAATTAATTATTGTTGACATAAGAGTACGTTTGACCTTCATGATGTATTCATTAAACGTTTACAAATTTATCATATTCAGATCATAAAGTGGGCTTAATATGTGTGAAATGTGCATTTTTGGTAGGTAGGCCAATACTTATATCTGTGACAAGCATAATGAAGTTAACAAGTTGATAGCGCATGCCGACCTCTTGTTTGACAGCTGATCATTTTGGAATTCCAACCTTTAGGTTACGACAGTAAGAAATCATTACTAGTATGTATTTTTAGTATCTGTGGACATGGCGTGTAAAGTTAGATTGGCCAATCTGAACATGTTAAAAATGATTATCATGATTATTGTATATACAAAATGACTGTTACATGACTAATGACATGTTGCGCTTATATTGATCATAATCGATAATAATTGCAATGATTTAAAAACAACTGATAATCCTAATTATTGGATGTGACAGCTGTAATTGATTAGAATGTTTCTGCCTGTTTTTAACTGGTAGCATTAATTGTATAAAAATGGGTTTGTTTTTGTTTTTTAATCTTACTCATATCTATGGCCTATATAAAAACAATCATCATGATTTTGGCTACATTAAATTCATGTCATTTGCGTCCCCTAAAGTTCTGAACAAAAACAATTATGCATAAAAGTTGTAGAGCTAAGTTGAATTCTAAAGAACTTGTCCTCATTGACAAACATTTTGCGCATATAAAAAAATAGTATTTTTAACAGTGTCAACATTAAAATTGCATTCACAGCATGTGAAATATGGGTACAAAGTAGACCTAGAAGTATTCAGGGGGTATACTATTATGGTACAAATAAAAATGGCCACTCGATTATCTTCAAAGTCACTTCAGTAAATCAGATAATAAGTATCTCTCACCACTGCCACATAATAACATTTGATTGTTGTAAAAAAATGACTAAAAAAGCGCACTATTATATATGATAGAAAAGTCAATTTTCAAACGATATTTACACAATAACGGTTTTTTACGGGTTTTCCGTCTCCTCTCATTCATTTTTTTTTTTACTTTTTAGTTGTCAATCCCTTTCCGTAGGGGAAATTCTTGTCTCTGTCCCTCATCCTGTGGCGCCGCCCCTGATGCCTTTTCACACCATATATAAAAAATCTCTCCTCCTCTTCCCCTCTTTTCAGTTCGCTCAACAACTATACACAAAGGTATTCAAAGATGCCCGATCTCACTTTTAACATATGCAGATGATATTGTTATTATTTCATAGTAATTCAAGTACATCGTTTGTATAAATGCAACATGTACAATCGTGTCCATTGTCATGTTCAAGTGTTCTTGTTTACAAAAGCAGAACATTTGTCATGCAATTACTACTTTTGTCAACACACAAACACGCGCCTTGGAACAGCAAATTTGAAGAAGATTTCCACACGAACGGATTTGATCAAATTGAAATCATGATGTGAAATCAAACAATTATAGTCAATTTAATTATAACTCTTGAGCTTAATCTTTGGAGAACGGACAACTGACTTAAGTTTTATAATATTTAAAATACTGTTACTAAATAACTAACAAGTGCTATCATCCGGCATCATATTTACGCTTGAGTTCAAAGCCCTACTAATTATGTAATTATCCCATTAGCAATCATATCCACGATATCAAACCATCTATCACTATATCGGCAACCCTCATTGGTCAATAGTTCCACTACCCTCCAAACTTTGCATTAACATGCCTTTTGATTGGTTAATTCCAAGCAAGCCGCTACAAGTAGGTGACAATTGAAGCCAAATCAACTCTGTAATCGAGTAATAATGGTCGTATTAGTGTTGTATTGTATTTGTATAAAGAAAACCCAGCCTTGCAGAAATGAACACACATTCAGGAAAATAATAAGTGGTATTATTAGTCGATACCAATGAGTGACTCAAAAGGTTCTGTTATGGCAATTTCTTAAGAGGTGTGTTGTATTTTGACTGACAGACTTTTTTTACGCACGTGACTTTTTGTTAATACTGTATTTTACTCTTACTTGAAATTTTGTTGTAAAGTTTTTCGGCATTCATTTGTTGATATCCGCGCTGCAGTAAGGTCACAAAGTTTACCCGAATCTGACTGCTAGCTACTGGTATTACGCACACGGAATAGCCTGGCATTATTATCGGGACAATTTATGGTCCATGGAAGATCGATATATCAGTGGAAAGTTTTTGACTTTTACGAATAATTATCTGGATATTTTATTCTATCCTTTTAGTGAATTTTTTACTTTTCGAAGTAGCTCGGATTGTATGATATCTACTTACCGTACATAGATATTAAGATATGAATACAACTAAAGTATCTTCGACGTCAAGTAAGTTATGTTTTCTTATTTATAATTAATTGTATTAAAACTGCCTCTCAAAAGCCATTCAATTTAATTTTGATTTTTATGATTTCGGCTTTGAAGAATGGAATGGAAGGTGGCGGAAAATTGCCTAATGTAATATGTAGATTCTAAGACAGGTCATGCCACCAATCAGTATTCTTCAGTGTCCCCCTTGATATCAAGCTTTTGCGAACATGTACCCGCTTTTGCAGACCATTCCATTAAGGCTCTACATGCCATTCCATTTTAGACGGGGAAATATTTACCGTAGATAAGCTTATTTGTCTGCAATCGATTATCAGACATTTTGTATTTATATCTCCTATATGGTGGTTGTCTTGAACGTCAAACTTTGATCTTCCCAATGGTGATTATGAGGATCGATCTACATGAATGGTTCTTGATATTAAGATATTTTCATAACATTCTTTACCTTTTAATTTAAGAAAGTTGGTACTTTTGTATCACACATTGTGCGAGTTAACAGTGGTTAGATGTGAAAACTTAATACTTCCAAAAACAAAACAACACTGGAATGAAAAAATATAATAAAGTACACACGCAGAGAAATTAAAATATAATTAAATAACATAAGATCGGGTATATATAATATTCCGATAAAGGCGGAAATCTTTTTGTACATACTCGACATAACTTCAAACTTGATGCGTGGCGCCTCTTTTTTAAAACTATAAAATGAAATCAAAACGATGATCTTGGATACGAAAATCCTGCTTCTCGATCTAGATGGCGACCTACTGGAAAGAATTGTGAAGTAAAAGCTAATTCTCGTCTATTAAAGTTTTAGACATTTTGTACAACACAAAAGAAATATCCTCAATATCCGCTTTTTACTTTCAATCAGTACATTTTGAACTAGGGTAAAAAGATATCTCGATAAAAGTCGACTAACCTGAGTTTATAAATGTTGTAAATATATTAGAACTGACAACGCTCACAAAGAAAGTTAGATTTGTGTTCGCGAGCTTCTCACGACTTTTGGTAGAAATATCAATGGCGCAAACTGAGGTAAATTAACTCATGTTCCCTTGAGTTCAAAACTCAGTTTCTAAAAGTTTGATTGTTGACCTAAATATCGAGACCTATAAGTGTACAACCTTGTATTGTATTTCTCTTCATCAATCTAGAATTTGCATCTAAGTGATTCTTAGATTAGAGTAAGTCACCTAAAGCAAGATCTTGAAAAACGTGCAATTTCAGGAGAATACAATGACGAGTATCATAGATAAAAAATGAGAGGTGGAAGCAGGCCCGTTCCAGGCCCCAACCGCACCCCCAACCCCCCCCCCCCTTAGACAATGTACAAATGGGTCCACAAAAAATTCCTAAACGTCCACCAAAGGAACACCTTAAGCACCACTGAACACATGGGCCTAAATGTAGGCCGTTTCTTTAATAGTAAAATGCTTGGAAAACTACTGACAACCTTTTTTTTTTCAAAACCACTATAATTAGTTTAGGGTCGACCAAACAAAAAATGTTCCTCCAAAAGTTCCACTTTTTGAAAACCCGCACCCCTTTGAAAAAAAACCTTAACCACTGGCCTGGGCGGAAGCATGTTGATGCGTTGCGCAGGGAACATTGGCTTGGCTACAAACATTGATATGGTTTTTTTTCCAGCAGCGTTCTTCTTTTTCTAGCATCCAAAGGTTTACTTTCCAATTCAAAATCGAAACACACTTTTAAGTTTTTAGGTAACAAAGCCAAAGGGCAAATGTTCTTGTCGTGTACCGGTAAAAATAGATTAAGATACAAAGATAAGCAACAAAATGCACAATTGAAATCCACAGTTGATAACACAAAATATAGGTGTCGAACAAAATAGTATCATATTTGCATAAATAACACACGCATGTTTTAGGAATTTTTTGTTATAGCTTTTGAGAAATCATGGTAAAACACCAAATAAAAATAAGGGGGAATTTGTTATTCATTAAACCAATGTCGGTTTCAGATCACAACATCGAAATAATTTATATGAAACAAAAAGTCCGTGTCTCACCACAATCAAGCTTGAAAAAACACCTTAAAAATACGCTTGCTAGTTATCATCATCACTATGCCAAAACATTGGCAATTATTCGACAAACGTTCTAGTATAATTTCAGGTCTTTGTTCATTAACAGAATCAAGTTTGTCTCACACATATATAAGATACTCTTTGAAAATCTTAATAACTGGATTTATCATACAACTTAGTATCTGTTTACGGCTGTTAACTTTTGTAGTTCCTAAGTAATAATGTTTCCTTAAAAGATTCCGCGAATGTTGCAGGAGTAAATTGTATTATATCCCATTATTTATATCAATTGGCAAACTTAAAAAAAAAAAAAAAACTTGAGAAAGTTGAGAATGGAACTTTTCTGAAATAACCAATCACAAGCAAGTTTATGAATACTGAGTATTGCATTCGGCACAGTCATGCAATATTGGGAGATGTGATAAAGACGAGCGGAAGAAATAGATATGAAAAATATCCAAGTTGTAAAAGTCGCTTGCTCTAAAATTGTAAATGAATGTTTCATTTTCCAACGTCATGTTCTCTTTTGAAAAGAAGTCGTGAAAGTGCATTTGTTTTCAATTTCCTTTAATTTTTCATTAAAAAAAAAATCGTCTCAACCCTTCATTTCTTTAATTATAACCATAGGCGACACACACATTAAACTATCTGAGGCGTATAGCATTGCCTCAGGTCATCGGTGTATCAATTGAGCAACGTCAATATGTTAAAGACAATGAAGTTAAAACAACTGGGCTTGGTAATGGCTTTTTTATTTGTGCATTGGACACCGGACAATATGTTGACAATCAGGAGTCATCTAGACAATGGTTTGAAGGATTATTTTCTAATTTGATAACTTCCCCAAAAATAAAGTTGAATTTAGCACAAAGCATTATGCAACCTTTTTTCCTTTTTTTTTTTTTTTTTGAATAAGTTTAATGACTAATGGTGCAATTTTTGTAATGCGCGTGTAGTGAGCGAAAAAAACAAACTGTCAAATCGGCTGATTTCAGCTAAAATTCTTGATATTTGTTCAGATTGAAAATTGACAAATTTTTATCGTTCTTTATTAAAAAGGAAAATTCAATTTCCTTTCTTTAGGGTACATGTACCCCGTCCCACCCCACTCCCGCTTCCATCGCCTATGATTGGAACTGCTGCTTGATGGAGATATAAAGAATTGCTTACGTTTCAAATAAAATATTTAAAAAAATACTAATGCACTTGAAAACGCTGCAATCAAATTGTTGGCAAGATGCTTAAAAATGAGAAAAATCAGTTGACACATATTTCCCACTTACCATAAATAATGAGTGACTAAAGTGTCAAGTTTCTACCCAGACGCAATCTCAAACTGACTGATAATTCAGCTACTTACCTACAATACCAGCGTCATCAGTTAGTTTGAGGTCGTCTCTGGTATTAATCTTTAGCCAAGTTTTCTCATTCATAGTAGGTTCAGTGAAATCTTTAGCGTTAAAGAGAAGCATTGGTTTACATTTTTAACGAAATGTATAAATTAATCAAATCTTACCGGTATGTATGTAACGTATATAATTGTAACAACAATATGTAATCTTAGAAATGAAGCAAATAAGTAAGAAAATGGTTACGCTAAAATGAGTAATGAATTATTTCATTTCACATCTTTTCATCAATTTGAAAGCTTAAAACATCTCCTACTCTGAAGAACCAATTACTTTTTGACAGATAGAGCCCCCTTTAACATGATTAATCTCGGGTGGCGTGTTGTTAAGTCACCTCAAAAGGTGTTTAATAATTGTTTAATATTCCAAGGACTTTGTTGACAAAATTTTTTAAACCTCTTTAGTCATGTTATACGTACTGTTGCAGGTAATACCTCTGTCATATTCCCTCGGGCATATTTTCATTGTTTAGATACTCAAGGATCAATTATGAAATAAATGTTTTTGAAGACAACCAGTGATAAGCTTGGATAAGAAGATTGACTTCACTGATTTCATTAGTTGGGTGGCCAGAGAAAGTAATCCTCGTGTTGCGTTTTTAATGAGGAAAGAAGTCGTAGCTTAAATGAGTTTTCTTTAGGAATTTGTACTTTGTGTAATCAGGAATAAAATATAGGATTAGGGATGAGATATAGAAGGTGGTATAATCCGTTTTTGATTGTCTTGTCATTGCACAGGTGTGTGACAAATGGAGGGAGGAATTTAGCAATTAATAGGAGTTCAATGCTATTAGTGTGATGTATTTGTCGATTTGTCGTGATTTATCTTGTTTGTACGATATCAATGTGACACCCTGGTTCTGATTTATCAAAACAATTAGTCATCATGGTATTTAATTTCTTTATTTGTAAAAAATCTTATTTTATTTTATTTCGTGTAAGTTTGCGCGCTTTCGCAAACCAACACATCCCACCCCCACCCCTTCCACACACACACACACACACACACACACACACACACACACACACACACACACACCCACGTACCCTTGATCACCGTCATTATGATCCGGAACTTCGGGATGACAGGTTCGCATGAGCTTCTTCCAATCAATTGTGTATCAAGTAAAGTAAAGTATCAAGGCATTTTTAATACCAATAAATATATAGAAAGCTGTTGTTTTTGACCAGCAATATCAAAATGGTATTTATCCTCATACCGTTTTTCATTATCTTGTTATAAACCTCGTTACATTTAAAATTGACATTAACGCACATTCAAAACATTTATGCTAAGTTTTTTAAAAATTGCACTTCAACAAGAGTTAACAAATTACTCTAAAATGTGATTGAATTGACAGTTTCATAAATTATGAGACTTTAAACATGTTAAACATGAAAGACAGCCCGCTGAATGACCATTCATAAGATAGATAATGATAATGTTTTGTCGGGAAAAAAATCATTTATACTGAGATGATGTTTTCAATAACATGGGTTGTTATTTTGTCGTGAGCAAAACACTCCAAATGATTTGTCACTTACATTATGCTATCATGAAATAAGCCTTTTTAGAACTGTTATGGAAGGAATGTACAATTGCCAATGACGTAAATGTATTCATTTGACGTACATGTATTCATTCACTAATACAATGCATCTTAAGATATGGTCACAATAATCGTACGATCAGCTTACGAGCAGTGTTTAGTTTGTTTAAAAGGACCACGAGCAGTGCAGTGAGTACAGCTAGCAGCGAGGGCGTCGTGTGGTCCTATTAGATGTACTAAACACTGCTCGTAAGCTGATCGTACGATTATTGTGACCATAGCTTTACGGATACTATATATCCGTAAGATGCATTGTATTAGTTTTTCAAACTAATACGATACAATTTATTTCTCATGAAAAAATCATTAACAAATGATTGGATTGAAGTCCGGATTACTAAAATGCCTGTTCTTACTTATTAAAGTGCTCCAACATAATTCAGTTTATAAAACGATTAATTTCTTTTCAGATATCTCCGAACTATCATGTGACTGATCTCAGCTGCCCGTCCCCTGACTCAATCAAACCATGATCATGATGAGATTTGATGAGCTTTATTTACCAGAGTAGTTTTCTATACTTCCATGCCTTAATGTCTAGGGTCTAATCTTTGTATTTCTTTTATTGCAACCAGTCCAGCTCCGTCCATCCAGTTATTAAATCTTTTAGAAAACTAATTTCTACCCTGGTAACTCTTGCCCTAAATGAGCAAAATCTAAACTTTGTAACAAACCTCTTAATGTCCTTATGCAGCCTTACTCGTTCATTCAAACCGAGCCAGATCAGTCTTTCTTGTATACCCTCGAGCCTCTACTCAAAACAAACCTTCACATCAGTGTCACCATGAACAATACGTCGTCAAGTTTCAATTATAGAGTGTTCTTATATAACCCTGTTATTTTCAAACTTGTTCCCATAAATTCTCACACTTCTATCTTGCGACCACCTTGCAATACCTTGATAAGTTACCCCAAGCAAGTATTCATGTATTGTCACTTTGGTTAACTTTGGTCCTATTGTTTTCTTTCTTTTTCTTCACTGAAATAAGAATGATGAAAACTGATCTCTCTTTTTAAGAGCTGGTCATGACTTCTTTTGTTTTCTGATGGTCTTGTGGTTTATTTATCATTCATTCTCTAAATTGTTGCCATTTAGCGCTGGTTTTATTCCAAGTTTGAAGAAAAGTCACAAAGAATTAGTTGTCAAGCACGGGACTATGATTGATGATTCAAGGAATGTGTTATTTTACCGCAAGTTCAAGTAAACTTTCTTGCAGTTAAGACATTTTTCACATCATTTTGAATGGAATTGTTATCTAATTATACAAGAAATACACGTAGGCCTATTATATAAACCTTAGTGTATAAATGAGTACAACTACTCGTTTTTAACATTTCAAAACCTCAAGAAGATTTTAGTTTTAGAGTCGTATACTGATTTCTGGCAAAAGATTTCAATAACATTACCACTGAAAAAAGTTCAAGGTTTGGTTTAAGATATTGAACGCCACTGGCTTCATTAAACGACGGCGTGTGAGTGTAAACTGTACGATTTATGACCGGTATGGCGTCCATTAATATTGCGCATCGAATTTCCAACGCAGTATAAGTGAGGAAATTTCCATTTGAGCTTTGTATGTACATTGATATCAGAAAACAAACGTTATTTCAATATTCATGTTTGCTTGTTGGAAGTAAAATATTCGATACGATAATGAAGTCTTAACCGGGAATTAGAATATGCTTATGTAATTGTTACTATGTATGCAGGATGGAGGTACTGATGATATCAAAATTTGAAGCAAAGTTTAATGAAAGTCATAGATGGAAATTTGTCAGAATTTCTTCACAATATGCAAACATAACTTAATCGGACTAACACCCACATGTCAAACAAAATCAGCTCCAATTTTTCACATTTCTGATAGAAATCTGTGACTTCAAACGTGATAAAATGAAACTAGTAAAGTCAACAAACCAATTACATTATTCAGTCATTAGTAATATTTTATTAGTGATATTTTACACGTTTGTTAGATCAATCAGGTGTAACTGATTGGCTCAAAATACCAGGGGCGGGGTAACCCCACTCATCACATGCATGCGTGTCTCGCCACTGAATCACTAGTTTTGAAAATATGGGTCCGATCTCAACCATATTTGTAATTTGTCACTTCATGCATTTCATAAACATGCGATTTATGGTGGTTTTTTGTTTGTTTGTTTTGTTTTGCTCAGATAATTTCCGAACATTTTTTCCTCCTGCAGTTCGGCTTCAAGTGGAAAATTTTTAAGTCAAGATGAAAAGATTGTTGAAAATGTCTGGAAAATCCTTGGATTATTGTTTTAGGAAAGCCACATTTTCATTTTTTGACACTCACATTTCTCTTTGGTTGCAAATACTTAAAGTGTGCGTCACATTCTTCCAAAAAGACCCAGCTCTTACATTTCTAAAAGAGGATTAATTCCAGGTATTCTTTCTATACCCAGTCCAAACTTAATTGAAGTCCGCCTCCACTGAAAAGAATTAACTTGTCATCTTACGCAGCAGGTGATTGAACCCTTAATGACCCGAGTCACCAAATCAGCAAAATATCAAAAAGAAAGCTATTGAATTAATTGCTATTAAATAAAAATCACTTGCCCTGTCAAATTGGAATGATAGATTATTTCCGTTAGTATTTTTACAAAAGCAGACACATTAATAAATTGGTATATTCAGTTAATTTATGTGTTTTTGGTACTTTAAGTAGACTATATTGTTATGTCAAGTTTGATTAGGATCGTGCGATCAAATTTAAGAATATTGTTTTACAGAACATTTAGTTAAAACCGACATTCAATAATTTTCAGTTAAAGTTGCAACAACACACTAAAGGATGATTTAACCAAAGTTTCCAGTACTCAAAATATAGCTAAGTTGTTTTTAATCATTATACTCAAGTGACAATTATCATGATTATATATTTTTATAGAATGCTCATTTGAGATAACTTACAATATTCAGGCGACAGTCTTACCTTAAAATCATGTCAAGCTAATTTTGTTGATCACTTTAATGTTAATTTTAACATTTTGAGTGCCTCTGCCTGAAAACAAGATTTAATCTGCTGTAAGGGTGGCTGTTGTCCACTTTCCTATCTCCATCTTAGACGAAGTGCTTGGAAATCTGATTTGCATAATTTGCTCAGTTTGTATGATAATGATAATCATTTGAGTATAATATTTGTATCACTTTTTTCAGGTCGTTTTGTAGACATCATTTGCAAGAGTCCGGATATCGCAGCTCACATTGCAAATACTATTCCGAGTCTCGAGTCTACCTGATTCTGAAATAATTAATCAAATGAATATTTTGAAATCATGTCTGCAGGTCGTATTCTAGACATGCCATGCGAATCTGCAGATATCGCAGCTTCTCTTGCAAATATTATCGTGTCCACTTCTCAAGTTTTGTCATCCTTAATAAATTGAATATTTTAAAATCATATTTCCAGATCGTTTTTAAAGTTTGTGAGATATCACAGCTTTCCTTGCTAATACTTTTCTAACTCAACTTCTCGAGTCTGGGAGTGGGTAATCGGCGAGTTATGAGGCGGCGAGTTATGGGCGAGTTACAGTTAGGACAAGCGGCGAGTTACGGTTAGGATAAGCGGCGAGTTACGGTAAGGACAAGCGGCGAGTTACGGTTAGGAGAAGCGGCGAGTTACGGTTAGGGCAAGCGGCGAGTTACGGTTAGGACAAGTCGGCGAGTTACGGTTAGGATAGCATGTTGAAAATGTGGTAGAGTTACGCAATCTGTTGTTTTGTAATCAAATAGATCATATTTCGTTTTGAGAGGAACATTGAGGGTTGTAACATTTTCTTTTATCTATTGAAAAGTAAAAATAACTTTCAAATTTTGATAGAAGTTATGTTACTCTTTGCTTTTTGCAAAGTGTGCACATGGAGGCTTTATGTGGTTTTAGTAAAATTCAATTTACCAATTTGATTTCAATTAAGAAATACACAAAATGTTTTTCTGAATTTTGAGAAACTGTCAAAGAGCTATTGTGATACACGTTTCGTTTGAATAAAGATCAGATATTTTGATCTATGTTGAATGATATTGAGGATTACAATAGCAATAAATCACCGCAGGGCTGCTTTTATTATTATGTAGGCCTATTGGTCTATACTTGTAAAGAAAAAACTTAACAAAATAAGATCTTTACAAGGCAACCACGACGGGAATGTAAAAAGTACACGTTTGCTAGATACCAACCAGTATTCATGTAATGAATGTCAAACACAGATATTTGTACATGTTCTACCGGTTAAAAAGTAGCCAAAACCCAGGGCATCTTATTATATCAAGCAAAGCAAAAAGTGGCTGATGAGTTTGAAAAAAATAGATCAAAATATCTGATCTTCATTCAAACGAAACACGTATCACAATAGCTCTTTGACAGTTTCTCAAAATTCAGAGAAACATTTTGTGTATTTCTTAATTGAAATCAAATTGGTAAATTGAATTTTACTAAAACCACACAAAGCCTCCATGTGCACACTTTGCAAAAAGCAAAGAGTAACAAAACTTCTATCAAAATTTGAAAGTTATTTTTACTTTTCAATAGATAAAAGAAAATGTTACAACCCTCAATGTTCCTCTCAAAACGAAATATGATCTATTTGATTACAAAACAACAGATTGCGTAACTCTACCACATTTTCAACATGCTGACTATCCTAACCGTAACTCGCCGACTATCCTAACCGTAACTTGCCGTATGTCCTAACTGTAACTCGCCGTGTGTCCTAACTGTAACTCGCCGTATGTCCTAACTGTAACTCGCCGTGTGTCCTAACTGTAACTCGCCGTATGTCCTAACTGTAACTCGCCGTGTGTTCTAACCGTAACTCGCCGTGTGTCCTAAATGTAACTCGCCGACTGTCCTAACTGTAACTCGCCCGCCTCCTAACTCGCCGTTTATCCATCCCCTCGAGTCTACTTTGTATTGCCCTCCATAAGTAATTAATAAGATATTTTTTTTAAATATTTTTGCAGGTCGTATTCTAGACATACCCTGCAAAGTCTGCGGCGATCGCAGCTCTGGCAAACACTATGGTGTCTACGCATGCGACGGTTGCAGCGGTTTCTTCAAGCGAAGCATCAGAAGGAGTCGAACCTACGTCTGCAAGAATCGGAACAGTGGCCCCTGCCCGATTGATAAGACACACAGGAACCAGTGCAGGGCCTGCAGACTGAAGAAATGCGTCCAGGTTGACATGAATAAAGATGGTAAGGAGAAATACCTCATCTGTCATTAAATTAATGTGTTCCTATTTGGTGCTGTGGTAGTTGTTGTAGGAATGTGACGATGTTACAGCTAGGCGTTGTGATTTGTAACTAGAGCTATTTATCCCCGATTAACATGCAAATATCCAATCTGGTGTTTAAAACAGTTATACATATGCCTGGTTATAAGGCAAGGTAGAAAGAAAAGTAATCTGAAACTGTAAAATGTACAAAATCATTGAAATTCTAATGAAGAAAATGAATAACTTAATTCAATCCAAACATGCCAACTATCATGAATATGGGACAAAAGTGGTGATGACTTTTACTGTGGATTGCAAAACTGCTTAATAATTTGTTAACAGTTTCGTGAAATAATACAGTTGATTGAAACAAAAGTTGACGAACACCTGTTGACGAAACAAATTGTCTATTTTTGAGTAGATTTACTTTGGTTAACTAGAGAGAGCTTCATATCTGTATAACGTGTGATTGTATTCAATAAGATGGATTAAAGGAATGGTTTGAAAGGGATTGAAACTGACGCGTTTACTTAGAGAGGTTGATGGTTTAGGGGCTGAAACAGGTGTGAAATAATCTCCTTAAAGAAAGGGATTGTAACTGACTCATAAACTTTGGGAGGTTAATGGTTTAGGGGCTGAAACAGGTGTGGAATAACCTCCTTAAAAAAAGGATTGTAACTGACTCATATACTTTGAGAGGTTGATGGTTTGAGGGTTGAAACAGGTGTGAAATAACCTCCTTAAAGAAAGGGATTGTAACTGATTCATATACTTTGAGAGGTTGATGGTTTAGGGGCTGAAATAGGTGTGGAATAACCTCCTTAAAGAAAGGGATTATAGCTGACTCGTTTACTTTGAGAGGTTGATTGTTTAGGGGCCGAAACAGGTGTGAAATAACCTCCTTAAAGAAAGGGATTGTAACTGATTCATATACTTTGAGAGGTTGATGGTTTAGGGGCGGTAACAGGTGTGGAATAACCTCCTTAAAGAAAGGGATTGCAACTGACTCGATTACTTAGAGAGGTTGATGGTTTAGGGGCTGAAACAGGTGTGGAATAACCACCTTAAAGAAAGGCATTGCAACTGACTCATTTACTTTGAGAGGTCGATGGTTCAGGAGTTGAAACAGGTGTGGAATAACCTCCTTAAAGAAAGAGATTGTAACTGATTCATATACTTTGAGAGGTTGATGGTTTAGGGGCTGAAATAGGTGTGGAATAACCTCCTTAAAGAAAGGGATTATAGCTGACTCGTTTACTTTGAGAGGTTGATTGTTTAGGGGTTGAAACAGGTGTGGAATAAC
>JXSR01S005923.1:25923-41725 GCA_000969725.1 Ophiothrix spiculata
TAAAGAAAGGGATTATAGCTGACTCGTTTACTTTGAGAGGTTGATTGTTTAGGGGTTGAAACAGGTGTGGAATAACCTCCTTAAAGAAAGGGATTGTAACTGATTCATATACTTTGAGAGGTTGATGGTTTAGGGGCTAAAACAGGTGTGGAATAAACCTCCTGAAATATAAGCTGACGTGGGTTTGACAAGACACGTTTTGGTTACCCAGTAAAAGAGTGACATCTTTCAAGTACTTGTTTAAACAAAATCGTTGGAGTCAATCAGTTCATCTTTGAAAAATGTGGCTTTTCAATTAATGACCAGTGATTAATTTGATCATTCTTGTCTGTTAGCCTTATAAATGGCGAAATTGTCCTTGCTTAAAATTCCTTGGTATAGTAATTTTTTAGGGTGATTTTAAGTAAAAAAAATGAATAATTTATGTATAGATACCGTATGTGATATCGACATATCGGAAATTTAAATATTGTTACAATGAAACCCTGTTAATACAAATCCGGATAGCACGAATAGGCTCCTATAAATAATATTATTATGCTGCATATCAAAACCACTTTTTCATTCTTGTTTCGTTATCATTCACTCTTTTCCGGTGAAAGACACCCGACAACAATTTGAGCATAAAATGTATTATTTCTTTTTGATCTACTGAAGATAACTTGAAACTGAATATAGACCTACATGGTTAAAAGATTCATTTAGACTAATCCAAAATTTCCACTTACGTGTACGTTTCGGCAAACACTGTTGCCTTTGTCAACACTTTGATGAGACTGACGCTGATTGAAGTTTCCTGGATACGATGTTGGTGTTGCCAGTTGGTTTTACTTCCGGTGTTTTCAGCAAGATCTCATCATAAATGTGATTTAGAAAATATTGTCCTTCATCCCTGTTCATGGTGGTCAAAGAAGGAGGGCACCACCATGAACAGGGATGAGGGACAATATTTTCTAAATCACATTTATGATGAGATCTTGCTGAAAACACCGGAAATAAAACCAACTGGCAACACCAACATCGTTTCCAGGAAACTTCAATCAGCGTCAGTCTCATCAAAGTGTTGACAAAGGCAACAGTGTTTGCCGAAACGTACACGTAAGTGGAAATTTTGGATTAGTCTAAATGAATCTTTTAACCATTTATTCTACTAATCCTGATGAATCTATTCAACGATAAACTAGACCTACATGTTAGGCCATAGGTGCACGCATACGGATTTATAAGATATTCAGAATCTAAATGCTGATGTGGATGAAAATACATTGATTAAAGACGTGATACTAAAATCAAATCCATATCAAATCATGGTTTTCATAACAGATATTTTTAACAAGTGGCTTTTATATTCTCTTGAATATAAAGCACCAGCTGTTAACAAGTAAATAGTTCTTACTTCAAATACGGTAATAAAGTACGTCGTCTGGGTCTAAAAGGTATAGTTTTATTGACACTTTGTTTGAATGTCTATAAACCTAAGAATTGGAAAAACTAAATCTCTTTTGCTCAATTCTCACGAATTGTTGTATGTTTTGCTCCTAAATAGGTTTCTAAAGAGAAACTTGACTCGATGCTTAATTGAAAAGGATACCAGTTGGTTTTGTGCAAGGTTTCCATAGGGATTGAGTATTGATGTATAGAGCTACTGGTATCTTTTATTGAAGTAATGACTGCAGGGAATGAAAAAGTCCCTTAAAGCCACTCAACACAAGCCTAGACCAAATTCAACAAACCTAGAAGAGTTTTCTTTTCTGTTCATCTCCTTGCAAGGGTCCTAAAATGTGTTTTTGTGTGGCAAAATGTTTGCTTGTTAAACTTGGCATACTTTGTGGGTGAGGTTACCATATTTGGGAAAGTTTATGGTGTAATGTTTCTTTTAACTCCTTACTTACACCATTTTTAAGACAGATATTTTTATCTTAACTCTGTTTGTCATACGTATTATTGGCCTGAATCTTGGCTAAATCTTAATGGACAATTGGATATTTTAATTGCTCTACTTGCATTTATACCTGCAATTTAACTGAAGATAATATCATATTTATTATGGAGGTTCAATCTGTATTGTTTTCATGTGTTGAGTTTAGTCTCTTAGGCTCGTGATCGTGACACAATGTTTGTCTGCGCTGTTAAGAAATCGTCGAAATTGCTTTTGTTGTTTTGATTTGCTTTAAAAAAAATCCAAAAGACGGACCTGGTAGAGTTTTGAAGCAGTTAGCAAGCCAGATTTTTTTTCATCAAGTGTTGTAACAGAGTTAAGTAGAGACATGAAAAAGCCTTCTGTACAGCTGGGTAAACACGTTAAATCGAAGAAGGAGGGTTTAAAAACCTCCAACTTGATGGCATTGTAAGGAAAAGTCCACCCAATCAATTGCTTATGTTAACATCTTATGAATTGCACCAAGGTTACAAGAAAATAGTGAGAATATAAACCACGGATGTTTGATTAAATATAATAGATAAGGTAGATTTTGTTAAGACAAGTGCGATTGTTTACTTTAAAGTAGCACCCCTTGAGCTTCAAGTTTGGGCTGAGAGGGTGTTGGTAATTTGTCTTGTTTTTATTCTAAACAAAAGATGTATTCTTGATTTGGATTGTAGGTTTTAATACTTATAGTTATCGAGTCGACTGCATGATGGTTAAAGACTTGGTAAATTTTGTTTGTATTTATGATTAATAAGTTTGTTTGAGCATGTTTTCAACATCCTGAAACGAAGTCTTTCCCTCTGGGAAAATTATAGTAGGCCTACTGTTCCAATTGAAAAAAAAATCAGTTATTCATTAACTTTTAGAGTTACAAAAACAAAACACAATTTTTCGCTTACAGGTCATTATCAAATCTTCTTTGCGCTTTCATAAAATATGACATACAAAATAGAATTGAAATTGTGAATTCATAAGATTGTACTGTGTCCATCGAACTATATCTCAAAAACTCTAAATATTGTGTGGGCGAATTCCTTAAGATTTCAGCAAATAAAATAAAATGAAATTTGAAATTTTGAATTCATAAGATTGTAGGCCTATAGTCTTAAACTAACAGTACCTCAAAATCATCATCTATAAATCTTCATTGTTAAAGTGAATATAGAAACCAAACTATACTTTTAAAAATTCGATTATAGTAAACCAATAAATTTGGTTCTTAAAAAACTCTTTGACTATCTACAAAAGATAACGTTTGATTTCATACATGATGTCAACGCGAGTTGTGTTCAACTGGCACCGATTATTATGTAATGATTAACTTTGTTTTTAAAACATAAATAATTAAAAAGTAATGGAATTAAGCTGCTGTCTAAATGTAATTAAAAAACAATAGTTCCACCATTAATTTAACCTAAATAATGATATTACGGAAATTTAAATATGTTTTCGAGCTGTTGTCTTGATTATATTAAAATCAAAACATCAACTTATTAGCATATTAGGATAATTCAATCTATAATGATTGCTTTACATTCAATATGGTGATGATGTTCAAATATTTTGTATTAGTCAGACAATATGGCGCAACGATTTATTTAATCACATAGAAAAATAATTATTTTTCTACGTGATTAAATAAATAAAACAAAACATGGTTCTATAATAATTTTACGAACATTTTTAAGTTAATACAATATTCTGATGATGGTATACAGATAAATGGATAGATTCAGCACAGTTGACCCGCACTGTATACTGTAAAAGTCTGGATAATTGAATCCACCCAAAACTATACAAGTCCGCATGTATAAGAGTCCTGTTGATATGGACATAAGCTACATCCGGACCAATTGAAATTAGCCTAGGTCTTTTGAAAATTACATTTCAGTGCAACTTAATCATTTGATAAATGTTAACTTAGAGAAGGAAGAGAAGGAACAATTTATACTAACACGTCACAGTTGTTTAATTGGTATATTTATGAGTGTTGGAATAATTTGTCTAATAGAACCAACTTTAACTTTAACATTATGTATGAAATCAAACTTTTTGTATGTTGAACTGCGATTGGAGTAATAAATTGATGATTGAATGAAAATGAAATTTGAATTTAAATCAATGAGCAGAAAGATAAGTAGTTCTCATGAGCAAAGTACTATACCATTTGTATTCCCTCTACAGCTGTTCAACACGAAAGAGGACCAAGAAACTCCACCATCCGCAAACAAATGGCAATGTACTTCAAAGAATCAGCGGCGGTAACGGAGGCAGCAGCTCACCCGTTGATTGCGGGCTACCCACATCATGTACCCTTGCTCAGCCCAATGATTGGAGCAGAGCCTTTTACTCCCGTGTTTATTTCGCCGACAGAGTCACCGACAGGGGCCTTATCACCGTTTCCTTGTTATCCTACACCAAAAGTGAGTTTACATATAGGTCATATATATTCTAAATGTTCATAAACAAATTAATTACGTAGCCTTAATTATTTGACCAATCATTGTCAGATGACCACAGAGCAATGACAATCAGAGACAGATTTTTTTCTTTTCTCTTTTACTCAACAAAGAGCAAAATAATTTTAAGAGTGTACGAATGACATTCACACTTTAAGAGAAACAACTAGTCCAATTCAATAATCAATTGCCTGCACTTTGAGCCGAAAAAAAAAATATTCATGTGCCAGATTTTGAAAAAAAAAAAAAACCACTATTAACTTTACTGTACCAGATAAGATGGCCCATATTTGCACCACTTTTGAATCTGTTGATAAAGTGATTTATTTCCCTTATCTAAATACTACACTGACACCCTCTGAACCTGAGTGCCCAACCTAACCTTGGAAAAGAAAACAGAATCCTGAACATATTGTTGTGAAAGTAACAACTATCTAGATATTTCTAATTTTGCAAGGTAGTGATGATTAAACTAATGTATTATACTCTTTTCTGTTGTCAACCTTCCAGTACCCTAGTCTACATCATGACATCATGAGGTCCTCTCCCACCCTCATGAGGTCCTCCCCCACCATGAAAGTATCACCTACAACCCCCACCCTAAGGACGCCTCCCATCACCAGCAGTGTAGAATCCATCTGCGAGTCGGCAGCAAGGCTACTGTTTATGAGCATCACGTGGGCTAAGAATGTACCAGCATTTATTTCACTGCCTTACAGAGACCAGGTAAGAGACACTAGGATTATTTAAACCCACTTCCTACATTTATACACTGCCAATTTCCTTCTAAAATTGTCCTCAATGAGACTGCAATAAGACCTTCATAAGTAATCTTATGACTTTTTACAGAAATCCCTACTCCAGTGTACCCCCGATTGCATCTCTGCTGGAGATACATGGATCGTATGTGTGAAGCTGTACATACAACACATACAAATTGATAGCCGCTACTCATTTACGCGGTACCTGTGATGAATACTTAAGTAAATACAATTAATGTGGTAGCCCTACAGAAGGAGGAAAATGACTGTGTACAAGCTGTCTCAGGAAACTTGATACCCTGTTTAAATTTCCTTTTCATTTCAATGAAAGAAGAAAATATGAATATCCTTTTTTCATATGACATTGGCTATATCACTTATTTTCCTACCAGGTTTCAATTTCAAATTAATGTTACTAACACCAAAAGATGTGCAGTGATCAATGTGGCAGAAGATTTGTCAACTTGATCCATGATGGACCAAGACCCTATCACCATAAGAAAATAGCTTAATGACACAGTAGTTAAATCATTATTTAATAATAAAGCATGGGTTCACATTACATTTACCAAAGGTCATTAAAGAGCTTCCGGAGGTTCTAAAAACATACGTCAGTTAACCATCGTTCAAAAAAGGGACGTGTTATCCACACTCATTATTTATGATTGTCAAACCATTGTACAGCAACGCAAGTTCTCTAATCTGGTTGGGGTCGTAGAACTACTTTGATCATATTGATAGCAAAAGAATATATTTGTGAAAATCATCAGTAGTTGAGGTATTTGTTCGTTATTCCTTTTGGGCATTCACAACGGTGGGTCACAAACTCTGAAAATTGTGTCCTTTTTCAAGTTAGAATTGAATTTTCTCACATTATTAAAATGTCAACTCTTCTTTTCTCAATTAGTTAATTACGAACTAGATCAAATATGTCCCACATATGGCCGGGGCATTGTGTCTTATTGTGAAAGTTATAAAGTCCATTGAAGTCGTATTATTCCCCTTGAATGGTCGATACAGTTCTGAAATTAAAAAGAGCAAAACAATATCAATTTGTACCGGTCATTGAACATGTTGAGCAAACATTCTGAAAAGGTTTGGAAATTTTCTCCTCAAATAGAACACAGCACCCCTTGTTCTCAATTCAAATGAGCAGTCCCTTGCTTAGAACAATGTCTGAACCCAGCATGACTTTGTGTGACTAATTATTTCTTATCAAACATAAGTTGGAAAAGTGGTGGTGCACTTATTTACCTTTTAATTCTTTAAATTACTCTAAAATTCTATATCATAGTCCACGGACATAAACGTCACTTAAATTTATCTAAATAATAAACTCAAAATCATTTGAGACAACAGATATAAGATATAAAAACAATTCCATTCCAAATATCATTATTAGTCTTGGTTTCCTTCTTGTTTCTTTTCTTTTATATAAAATTAAAACAAAAAAAGTACAAAATGTTATTTTCAGAGGATAACATAATTCGAGGTCAACGTTATGTTTTTCTGGAGCTGTAAAATTAACAGATGACAGCATGGTAAAACCAAACAAGCTGCATTATATAGTCTCAAAATCTTTCTTCAAGTCCAGAAAGTGGATTCAATATGATTTGATTTCATCTTAAATCATTCCTGAGAATCATTGTGCCTATCACATCAAACGTTTTAGCCAGAACGTATTTCTCAAATACACAAATTTTATCAAATCCAAAGTGGCAAGTAGCAGGATAAAAGAAATAAATATTAATATAATACTTGAATCAAGGAAAGCAAATTCAACTAGTTTTTGGCTACTTGACTTTCCACCTCTATAAGTAATCTTCTTTTAGATAAACACAAATTTCTTTGAATAAATAAAAAGTCGGTTTGTCGAATGGAGACCATTTTTTCACAGTTTGATAAGGTATCAGAGACACGTTCCTAGGAATATAAACTCCAAACTCTAGCTTATATGTTGTCAGTTTTCATACATTTGTTTCACAGCTTTATTAGAATAAATATTTGTATTGTTACAATTCATTGATATAGAATTATCGTAAGTGGCAATTCTTATCATATATGGGTGCCATTTCTGCCCAAATGAAGGCATTACTCTCGGTTGATCTCAAGTTTTGTAGGGGTCGCAGGTGGTCCAAGTTTTTGGTCAAGTTTTCAAAAAAGAATATTGACATTGGTCACTTCAGTCATCATGACTCTCTGTAAAGAAACAAAAATCTATGGTAAACTTAGTGTTGAGTAGGCGGTGTTTATCACTGGGCATGCAGGTGAAGAAGACCTCATAGGGATAAGGACAACATTCTCATTTTTGTCTTTTTCAGTTCGATATTTCACTGGAAACTGTAAATACTATCAAGATAAATCATATTGACATAAAAGTAGTGATTTGGTGGCTTTGCTTTTTACCACCTAATGTCCAACAATGAGACAAGGCGAATTCCCTCACAACTTGATCTCAGACACATGATAAAGATTCAACAAGTCTAGTATTATAAATTTGATAATTATAACTTCTACTGCACTCACCGGAATTATTTTTCCCAGATAATGTCGAGACCAAACGTACTGGTCCCTTCATCAGTGGGTCGATGTTGCGAGGTGTTGAGATCCAATGTTTCTAGATGGTGTTCCAGAAGTGGTGTTTTTATTTGTAGATCTGAATAAACAACTATAAAGTATTAAATCTAGTATTATGATCGATTTCCCCATATGCTCCCAATTGATTGCCTTACCATGTTTACTGCTTTTCTCAATTAAATACAATCCCAACTGTCGATGAATAAAAAATTGTGAAAGCAATCTCAAAAAGCTAAAAAATATTGCACTCGTACAATATTTTCTTATATCACCCTCAAAGTCATTCAATATTATAAACATTGTTTCTAAATAAGTCAAACATAGTAATTTCTGGGGGTTTTTTTTGTTAATATCTTTCAGTTATCATTACTAGAAGAAGGTTGGAGGGAATTATTCATACTAGGTGCTGCACAATGGCAGATGACCTTTGACCCAACACCGCTCATGAATGCTGCAGGTAAGTTTTCTTCTATCTTTACTCGTCCTTTATTTGACATGGACTGTTTTACTCTTTCTTCCGTTAAGCTGAATTAACACCAATTTTGATCAGATGTATTTCTAACAATTTCCATTGCAAACGACCACCTCATATGAATTCATCCTCAAATGAAATTAATATTGGGAGTCAAAAACAATTAAAACGCAAGAGTAGTTCAGCTTCAAGTGTCGGCAAGCTCACCAACCATCACCATCCACCATCAAGTATAAACTAAGCTCTGCCTGACAAAGTAAAATGCAGTATGTTTATTGCAGATATATTGCAATTCCTTTTCCCTTGGAGAAATCCTGCACAAATGAGCAGACGACCAATATAACTGAATCAGTGTGTTCTATATTAAACTTGTGCAACAACCTTCAAGCATGTGAGTGGATTGAAGTAAAAATACTAGATGGATCTTCTGTGCTTTATAAATGTACATACTACATTTTTATTTTGTGGGGTAGAGATGTTGCCTGTACATTGTATCACGCCCCTTCCAACATGATTTTTACCCCCAAAATGATATGTATCCCAGAATATGGCATGAGGAGAAGGAAGAAAATATTTTTTGAGGAAGCAATTTGGTCAGATTACACATGCTGCGGGGACTGATAGTAAGGCAGTCATCTCTCGGCACTGAAACTTATTACATCATGTACATTTTGTCTCCAAGATTTCCAGGATTTGAAGTCAAGACTCTAAATTAATGATTATGTAGTTGGATAGCATTTGGTCACGCATATCTCTCACATTTCACATTTGCAAGATCTGTAAAATGCCCTTAAGCTAAATAAGTGTTCCTTCCTTTCTCCATTAGGTTTACAGCCAGAAAACACCCCAGCAGAGAAAGTAGCAGCAGTAGCCAGTGAGTTGAGAGTTTTACAAGAAATCATTGCTAAATTCAGACAGCTACACTGTGATGCTACAGAGTTTGCTTGCTTAAAAGGCATCGTGGTATTCAAAACAGGTAAGATATGTCAAAACTATTTATCATTTACTGTAGCAAACTTGATAGGGCTCTTAACATGGGTAATCAATCTGAACTCACTAGGACTAAGCATATGTAGATGCATCTAGATCAAACTAGTGTTAACAAATCATCACACGAGTAAAAGTGACAGCGAGTGCACATACACATAGTGGTAACATTTATTCTGATTTTACGCATTTCAAATTTGAAAAATTGTCACTCGACAGATATCTATACTAGTTTGAAAATAGATGTGTGTCAACTTAAATGTAACTAATTACATATTCAATTTGATAATTTAAGTTCATCCAGCCATGACATTGAACGTTTTCATCACATTTTCTCATTACAGATGTTTCTGACATTCAAGAACCAAGCGCCCTCGTACATCTCCAAGATCAATCGCAGCTTACTCTCAGTAAATACATCACATTACGGCACCCGTCACAACCGTTCAGATTCGGCAAATTACTCTTACTTCTCCCAACTCTGCGTGCAGTACGCCCAAGCACATTGGAGCAGCTCTTCTTCAGACAGACAATTGGCTCCATGCCAATTCAGAGGTTACTCTGTGACCTTTATAAAGCAAATGACTTTTAACCTTTGACCTCATTTGCATAAAAAACTACAAGAAAAGTATTATTTGAATACTAGATATTCAAAATGAGAAGTATTATATTTTATTATAACATTGTGCCTTCATTACATTCCATCTGTTTAACGAAAGTGAAAAAAAAAATCGAAGTTTTGGGATTTTGTGTATTTTGAATATTACATGTTTAATATGTATTACACACAACGAGTCATTTGGTTGGTTACATTCAATCAAATAGTGGTACTTCTTCAAGTACACACTTGCATCAACCATTTGTGTAAAACCTTTGATATAGACGATAATACGTATAACTATTTAGCTTGAACTATTGAACTAAAAAAACACATTTTAAGCTACATGTATATTTTAGCAATTTTTCAATATGTTTTCATAGTACATGTGTCTTCTATTTCGCCATTTTCACAGATCAGCAATTTACAACCGTCAAAAACACAGGTATACCGTATTTCACTTTGCTGCCTTAAAGTGACAGTGTTCCTTGTTATTTATTCAGTGTCTTCCAAATATTTTATAATTGAATTGTATAAAAAACAGTAATTATCAAAATAAATTTAAAGGATCAAGATCTATACAAGTATTGACTGCCAGTTAATTACGTAAGAGTGACTTTTTGCTATCCTCATCTCTATAACATAGTCTTCTACTGCATCCTCGTCTACGGTGAACTTCAGCAATGTACAGCTGGTAGGTTGCACCATATGACAGCACTTATCAGCTATGCTGCCCTATGGTAACAGTATTTCCAAACCTCCAAATGACTAATACGTATTATAAAAGGTTTCTTACAAATGTGACCTTACAGCCCGTATGAGCAGTAAACGCCAGAAACGTCATTTTGCGCTACAGGTGAAAATACATGTCAAGGACGTAATTTGCCGACATTGATTTTTTGACAGATTTACAATTTTAGTGCTTACTACAAAATATCAGGAAAGTTTCACTTCAACAAAATGATAGGAAATATGAAATAAATCTGCATATTCTTAAGACGATCAACAGAAAATATAGGGCTTACTGATCTTTGAACGCGTTTATCTCAGTTATACGTTTTACTCCCTGACAACCTTTGACAGACCAGAACTTGACTTCTGGAAATCGTACGAAGTTCATTAAGGTGTCATTTCATTCATTAACGCATGGTCTTTGCAAATATTTAAAAAAATGAAACTGACATTAGAGCTGGTATTTACTGCTGTTTTGAGCTGGACGGTCACAAATGTCAAGGATTTCTTTACTTAGAGCAATTTCGATTGGATTCTAATTTCCTTTCAAAATAGAAATATGTGAGTACCAAAAAGTCCCATGTTTGAACCCCCTCCTCCTTATTCGTTGAATATTCATTTGGTATAGGATTCCTGGATTCAGAAGATTTTTCAAACAAGGTCATATAATTATTAGCCGTATAAAGGGGTTTTTTCTACTTTTCAATTGTCTAAAATAAAAGTGTACTTGAAGTAGTTTTACATTGTGAACATTTTTTTTCCTTTCTTTCTTTTTGTGTTTTTGTTTTTTCTGAAAAGTCGAACCTGAATTTTTAAATGTTACATTTGGATATTTTGTCCAAATCTGAAATCTACATTTTCAGGAGTTTGGCAAAAAATCATATTTTTAGACAGCCTTCTAGTATTTTTACGGTCGAAGAGATAAGCATTAGCAAATTTAGTGTTTTAGATATACGTCTTTTTATATTCACCAAAATAGATTTCAGGTAAAGACTAATACTTTTTGACGACTCGTAAGGTGTTTTATAATACCTGATACCTTCTCATAAGAAGTTTGGCATGTGGAAGTAAAACTAACTTAAATGAAATCTTTACAATTTTAAGAAGTCTGAAACGTCAGACGTCGCGGCTTTATAAATTTCACTTCATTTTGTGGTAATCATGGCAATTGTATGAAAAGATCGTCTGCCTAGGTCTCCCAATGGGTCACAATCTAACGATTCGATTTCTTGTTTAGAGTAACTTAACGCCAATAAAAAATAGGTCGCAAGGCAAGAAGTTTTGAAGGCATTATGTCAGACAAATAATCGAGTTGACAATGGTTTGCCCCCTTCACTATACTTCACCCCTTTACAATGCCTAGTTACCCTGAGGTGATATCCAACTGCTATGTATACCAATGCAGCTGTGCGACCAAGTGATATACAAACATTGACATTTGAAATTTCCGCCCCAGGTTTATATCATAACACGAATCTCTTCTGTGACTCACAGTTACCCCTTTCATGATGACTTCACACTATGGTGCGCTTATTATTCCAACGATTTTAGTCATCACCCCACACGTCTACCTAATACCGATACCCCATTATTACCTTTCAAACACAAGCGTCCGTGTCTAGCAGTGTCTTCGACATACCATCTTTTAAAACATTAAATGGGCGCTGGAAAATACGTTGAGGTGTGCTCGACGTATCGCAGAGCGGCCGTGTCGAGTAATGTCTTCGACATGCTCCACGAAACCTTTTTAAACTAACGATCTGGTAAAAGTTGAAATATTCAACCCATAGTGATGTTCACTTCTATATATATATATATATAGAAAATACCGTTTTAAGAAACAGTTTCTATTTTAACACTTCGGTTAAGTACTCCTAAATTTTAGTGAATTACAAACCTCGTAAAAGCAAAGCAGTATTCAGCAACATCGTTTTTAAGACAATATACACTTGAATAGGTAGACCTAATTAACTTAGAATATCACTTCTAACGTCACTCATAATAAGACTTTATAGCTTTATACTTTACAAGCTTGTTCATTTTATACGCATATGTAACTGTGTATAAAGCCCTCTCGACAAATTAAGTACACAGTTGGAAGTTGTTACAGGCTTCGAATCAAAGAGCTGTGTGTAATTCACATCGAGTTGTCAACATGACCATGTCAACACTCAACTCATTTGACTCTCCTTAAACGTTGTAGAGTCAGTCCGTTATTCAAATACAGGTGTATGAAGAGCCGTCCAGATTTAATCTTTAAGATTCATTCTGACTACCTGAACTTTTTGTACTTTCATGACTTTGGGAACTAATAAGGAATACCGTATGTGTCTTCCTGTCATTAAGACTCTCTGCACCATTGTACTGTACATGGAGCCCAAATCTAGATTAATGTGCATCTACGCAGACTGCTTACGCATGTGTACGCAGAGTACAGGTAACACGTGATCCAGATATGTCGATTGCGTAGCCAAATGTTAAATTTCAAGGAGATGCGCATTGTTCTGGGTTTGTACTCCTGGCAACGACAGATTGTAATTTCACACAATATAATGTATAGTGCCTCATTTCTCTTCTTTTTTTATAATAATGGAATTTAATGCAATACTTTATCATTAATTTACCCATCGCTAGGTGGACTACATAAACAGCTCTTCTTCTGGATAAACTGTTGTTCTTTTGTAAGAAACAAATATCAAGCTACGGATAAAAAAAAACACCTTGATATATTAATGCAATGTATAACATAGCCAGTAAAATAATGGTTTTTTTAATAGCTTGAAAAATGTCCCGAAACTTAATTAAAACTCCCCAGTTGGCGCCCCTACCTTAAGGGTATATGAGTGTGTTTAGGGGGATGTGTGTTATAACTTTCGGGGGTGTGTGTGTTCATGTTGATGATGATGGTAATGATGCTACAATATTATGTTGGTGTTCTTGTCGTTAGTTGTTGATTTTCGTCGACATCGTTGTTGCACTGATGTAGTTGTTGCTGTTGTTCTTGTTAATAGATGAAAATGACAAAATGAAATAAAGCTTTCATGTCCCTTAACGAACCACGGCGGTCAATGGCACGGTAAACAACTTGAAGAAAACGGTTAACAATCAAATAATTTCTAATGAGTCACAACCGAGTTTTCTCATTAGGTCTTGTGTGTATCGAATTGCCGCCGTCAGTGCGCCCATCCATCAACATTCTAAGCCCAGTATAAGTTGCTGATGCACGCTTTAAATCGCTAAGGCCCCGTTTAAGAGCAGCTTTATGAAATCTAGATTACACGCCACTAAAGTTTCCCAAAACCGTCACTGCGACGTCAAGTGCGCGTCAACGCTGCTTTTACAATGTTATTTCGTTAAAACATTTATTGTATGTCTTATATATACTTGGAACCCTATCAGTATGATCAGAAGCCATATGTGGAAAGTTTACCCTGACCACTGCGAAAGGCCAGTCCACCCGGGAGCTATCGATGTCCCATGGGTCAGTCTAGCAAAGTCAAGTCCTCAATGATTTGGGTGGATTTTAACCATATAGTAACGTTTTCATTATTACGACACCGATTATTGTCAATGATTTTAATAGCGTATAATAATAATGAACTTGCAATTGACCCCATTTCGCGTGTGCTTTCTCTCATTTTTAATCCACGAGTTCATGAAACGATCGCAACAAAAGCATTACTCGCGGCATCTTAACACCATCGTGATTGACTTAGGTTATTCATATAGAAAGAAATGAAGTAGAACCCTTACGATCGGTGAAAAGGGTAAACCCGTTCACTCACTGATCACACCTGATGTTTATACAAAGAAATAATAGAAAGATATCATTTCTTTCACATTTGTTAGACTGCCAAATAGTGGTATGAACGGTGAATCGTTGTGGTTATATGTATGTCAAAACCAAATACAGCTGATCTTGTCGGTTTTTAATTCTGAACGTAAAGTCCTGAATCCAAAAGGGTCACAAGTTCAAATATGGATTTAAATATTTAGAAAAATAGATACCTGTAAGTTCTGAGCGAGGTCAGAATTAAATTTTAAAAGAAAATCTACCATTGCTCGGGCGAGTTATCCATCTTTATTACTCGGTCGAAACTCGCGGCGAAATATGAATGATGCAATTGAGCTCCGTAAAAAATCCGACGAAATTTCGAATGGTCTATAATGCTAAAAGGCAACATATAGAGAGAGTAGTCGGCGGAGCTCAGGTCGAGCTTGCCCGCTACAGCAGAAAAAGCAAAAAAAAAAAGGTTTTACCAATTAGTCTTTAAGATAATGCTCGCGCGCGTGTTTGCTGATGTGGCGTACAAGCTCTGCCGGAGCTCGGTCGACTAATATTTCTATATCCGTATATGGACGATTCCAAAGCAACATTTGTGACAAAAAAATTGAAAATATTTACTTTTAAATGACCACAGAACATGATAGCATAAACATTATATCCACGAGTTTGTTGTTGATAATGGTGCTCACCGGTAGGATCAAGACATGTAAGTGTTTAAAGATTAAATTAAATGCCAAATTTACATGCTAAATAATGTACGGAAATGTGGTGTGTTTTTTGCTCCAAATAACTTCAAAGTAAAAATCCTCTGAGTTATAGTTATTTTTTATTGCGCCTTGCACAGATGGTGGGTAACAAATTTACAAATATTTTTAAAAGTGGTAGAAAATTCTATTGTCACGATTTCTTTCAATGCAATATTTTGTTTGATAACGTTTGTGACATTTTGGTGTAACTCTTTGGTAACGTTTGTGACATTTTTGACTTATAACATGTGCTCATTCATGGAGAGATAGAAAAACTTTACAATTTCTGATTCGAAAATACTTGTCACATCCTCAACAAACGTATGACTAAAAAACCTGCATATGTGATCGAATAAAAAAGTCAATTTTTTGCTTGAAGTCAAAAATAGTTTCATTTTCACTGGAATGAGCCATATGTGACTTTAGCATAAGCATTAGACATATGTCCGGAATAATGCAGGGAATAAACGTGTCTTCCACTATAATATTTATAGCAGTCAAGTTAGCTCAATCGGTAAGGCGCTCGCTTGCGGTGCGATAGGTCCCGAGTTCGAACCCCGCCGGTGCCAAAAAGTTGAGTGTGCTTGAAATTCCCTTGGACAAGGAACTAACTGCTAATTGTCTCGTAGAAACCCGTACGAAACTCGGGGAGCTGATCCGGGCTGCGATGGTGCGTATGTGGGCTGATCAAGGTTCAGCGCCCCTTGAGGTTGCGGCAGAACCTGAAATGATGCTTGGTGTGGAATGGAGCTTACT
>JXSR01S005925.1:70859-81285 GCA_000969725.1 Ophiothrix spiculata
CTCATTCATGCACGGGTAGAAAATATTTACAATTTCTGATTAGAAAATACTTTTCACATACCGAGTAACAAACGTATGACTGAAAAAACTGCTCATATGGTCAAATAAAAAAGCAGATTTTTTGCTTGAAATCAATAAAGGTTTAGTTTTCACTGGAATGAGCCTCAAGAAGGTCTAGCATGTTTCTCTCTAGTCGGAATACTAGAGTGTAATCTGAGAGAAAATTTTTCTGTGTGTATATAGATATATTTTCAAGAATAACGTAATAACATATAAATAACAATAAGGGTAATTACGGTACTGGTCCCTATAGCCGTTCCTGACCCGAACTTGTATCCTCATATCGTTTGGAAGATAATGCCGCCAAACATGTTAATAGAATAATTAAACATGATTATCACTGATTTATAAGTTATAAACCTTCACCGCCGATTGCTCTTAATATTTATTTAATAAATGCTGAAAATTCTATTCACTCCGCCGCGGTCGACCTCATTTATATTTCTATAACAATATCTTATAAAACATTTATTTGGTTTATATTATTTCAAGCAAGTTGAAGTGTATGTTGGCAGTTCTTCAAACATGTCGGTAGATTAGGTCAATTACCTTGCGTTTAAGTTGAGGGGTGATGAGTTTAGGGATAGGGAGATAGCTAAAAGTGAATTTTACAATTTGCGAGCATGATTGGCTGGTTTAAATGCATGGTACTGTTCAGGTGCTGTACTCAGTAAGTGTCATTGTACTCATCCCATTTATCTCGCCAATTTTCTACTCCCCAATTGAAAAGGTTCTTTTGGCGTGCCACGGATATATATACTACACCATGTATATCCACCTGCTCAATAATCAGCACAGTCATCAATACCTAAGTGTGTTTTCTTGAGATAAATGTTTTACGGGTGAAATGTTAAATGAAATCATATAACTTTATTTACAAATCGAGTTTACAACGTCATCATTTCAAGGGAATTACGAACATAACGTGATAGCATGCAAAAAGAAAGATAGTAAATGCGCCTGTATGGTGCTTGCAGGGAACTTTAAACGGGGACACCGCCCACCTTTAAAAACTGCCACGCCCACCTCGATGTCGAATTGCAACCGGTTTATTAAAATCCATGCACTTTTTTGAAACTAATTTTCAATTCTATGCTTAAAAATCAGAAGTTTTCACATTAACACAGTGTCTGAATTAAAAATTATATATTAATCATTTTGTAAGAAATTTTATTTTACATGTTTAAAACTTTAGAGTAATGACTTTCTACAGGGTTGATGCTTTGGACTGTAAAAGTGAAAATTTGTTGTAATTGTAAATCATGGTTTATAATCTACATTCTATTTAATATCTGAGCCTATAATTAACAACGCTTATAGTTTGACGTAGTAGTAGTAGTAGTGGCAGGTTTAGTAACATCTGGGACAACATTTTCTTTAGGTCACCAGTTTAGGTAGTTCGATTAATAGAACCCTTGTTTTTTCGGGTGACACTAACCAGCATGAGAGATATAACTACCAAGACCAGTGAAAGTCCCACCGCACGCGAACCCCAGATACCTATATACCCCGAAAATATTTTTTCGGGAGGGGCAATCAGTCTGCTATGCGATCAGTCTGCTATGTAGAACTCTGGGCTTTCTAGTAAAGTTGTATGTGATAATGGATTTATATTGTGGATAGTAACACAGAAAAAATCAAGGTCCTAGGATCGGTCTGTTGTTTTTGGGGGCCGCGATAAAGATCGTTTGTGATAGTCTACAAATTATGTAATATACTTGTGCGTAAATGGCCCACTCAGCATGCTCAGGCTGCAATTAAAATATGACAGGTACCTAAACGTCAAACGACAGGTCAATGAGAGGTGAGATTTTATGAAGTCGTTAATTACGCCTACATTAATTAGAGTATATTAATTAAGATAATTAGCACCAAATTATTACAGTAGTTCATTATACGTGTATGTGTCAAATTATCATATTGTCAAGAGCTGTTTTGGCGGGCATTTTTGGCGGCCGTCTTTTTTAATTAAAACAGTTTGTACTAAAGGAAACTTGTGCAACATGTGCAACGGACTAAAACCGGGACTAAAAATTGTCTTCTTTGATTCAGATATATACAAAATTTAGTTTCTAATTCAATCATTCATTTAAACATTGTGATCTAAAATTACGATAAAGTCGAAAACATTTTTGCGGACCCCTTTGCATTGGTAATAACAGATTCAGTTTTTTTTTATAACTTTTTAACACCGATTTGGGCATTAAATTATATGATAAAGTCAAGAACGCTTTTGACGGGTATTTAAAGTGTACACTTTTTTCAGGTAATTAAAAAAAAATCAAGAAAAAGGAAGCTTGTTCAACATGAAATAAGCGTCTTCCTAGATATCGTCATAAATTCAGATATAGTTTCAGATTCAGTTTTAATTCTATTTTATCAACATCACATGTGACATAAATGTGAAATAAAGTCAAGGAATAATTTTGTCGATCATATTTGACGGACACTTTTTAGAATTTGTCAAAAGAGAAGCAGTGTGCAAAATGGAATAAACGTCTACCTATGTTGCAGTTTTTTAATTTTTTGTCATTTAACATGTTAAATTATAGTAAAGTTAACAAACAACGTTTTTGGCGGGTTCTCTTGGCAATTAAAACGGTTTTAGAAGGAAGCTATAAGGATCATTTCCTGGCTGTTCAAAGATATTGAAACATGGCGTTCAAAATTTAGTGCAGTGTCATTGCATAAAGTTTGTGTGTCAAGGACGGTTTTCAGGAAAATTCAGGGAATTTTACTGAAAAATCTTGTTTTCAGGAAATTGTGTCCTATATATATATATATATAAGAATAGGAAGTGCGATCTTTCCTTTAAATTTTTAGACATTTCAGGAAATATCGAGCGACCGACGCCGCGACATTGTCGTCTGTTGAATTCGTCACCCTCTTAAATTGAAATCAATGTCCCGATGCTACGATGGAATGTTAAAATGAAAATGTGATTAAAAAAACAACCTATGCCAAGATGAGTACAATATCAGGGTGAATTCATTACTATTTTCTTCGATTATTTATTATAATATATAAGGCCTATATTTTATTTTAATCTATTCTATTTTATTTTATTTTTATCTAGTTTGTCGACACATATAAACAGGGTTGTCGACAACGATTGATCATGGTTTTGTCGACGACTTTGTCGACAAAAGGCTTGTCGATACCAACCTTACAATTTACCAACTGCACATGGAAATCTGTTATGACAGAAGAAGATATGCCACTGTGATGTCGCTGGTCGCATCCGTGATACAGTGACTTCCCAGCAATAATTTGGGCCCCTTTACGATAAATGGGAGCGGATCGCAATCTTTTTATATATTTATATTGTTTCTTTTTAATATATTTTCTTTATATCAATAAAATATTGACAATAATAGCCTATTCTTGGTTTTTAGGTCAAGAATACTTAATAAATATTACGTGGATTTAAAAAATTCTGAAATGGACAACAAGTACAATGCTTTAAAAATAGCAATCATCTAACTTGTTTAGGGTGGACACAGTATCTGAAGCATTCATTTATAACGAAATATTGAATTATCTCGACTTTTTAGTTCAAGTTCACCCATGGTTAAAGGAACATGGTCGGACTGCTTTGTTTTTTTCAAACTTTTGGACTTTTTCATACTCGGGTTGATACCAAAATATTTTTTAATATAATAATCAGTTTGAATTTTTTAGACTGAAACGATTTCGTTTTGGAAATATAAGTGAAACTGTGCATATAGCCTATATCATGGTTACCATAATTAAATTTACACAAAAAAACATATCATAGACCGCTTGGAAATACAAAAATGCTCGCGCTCATCGTGTTTGTACCAATCAACGAAAATTTTGAAACTTAAACCCCTTTTGTGGTGGTCTACCGTATCTCATGAAACTGAAACAATAATTTTGAAAAATCGGACCAAGTCCTTTAAAGGGGCAATTCATGATCCACTTTTCACCCTCAAGGTCACCTCTATCAAATTTGAGATTTTTAGCTTATAAGAATCCAATCCTCAAGTGGTATATGTAACGATCCCCAAACCGTTCTTTCATATGTGCTTGCATTTTTGAGAAAAGTGAGAAAATGTGTTATTTTCTAATTATTGTCGGGGCCCCGACAGTAATTTACAACACAGTAGTCTATGAGGATTTTCAAAATGCTGAAAAGCTTGTAACTTAGAAACGAACAGTCGGAATCAAGTGACATTTTTAGTATATATTTATGTTGTACTCTTCTTTTTATTTAGCTAGAAAAGAGGCCACATCAAAATCATGAATTGCACCTTTAATTGTTGTTGGCCACGTTGGCCTATAGCTGGAAGGTATTGATGTCTGACTTCACATGACCGTGGACTGACGTATCAATTGATACACTTGTTATCACGATGATACGAGATAATTCACAACTATTTGCATGGTTAACATCCATGGCTAACAGCTTTAAAGGTGTGATGTGAAGTTGATTAGAGGAGGGGGTGAAGGGGTGTTGGAGGGGCCAGATAAAGGACACTAATTTGTAAAGCCCTTGTGAATGGGCCGGATGGGCTTCGGGCGGGATTTAAGACTTGTCGACTTTTTAAGACGCGTCTCCTGTCACCAGTTAGGAGACATATCTTGCAATTATGTGTCTTGATTAAATATTTTCTAATTTCTGTGTTATCTATTGTTGAAGACATGTTATGATGTCTTGCCAATAGATATATATAGCTATAGACATGATAGACCAGTGTATACTATACTTTTCGCCCCCGTTCTTCGCTTGATGAGCAGTATGAATGTTAAGATAGGCCTATGTTACACGAAAGTCTTTGGTTCCATAAAGTTCACGTCCTCTCGATCACACAGTGTGTCACGCTGCTGTCTATAACATGAGCGTGAACTTTTTTCACATGGTGGCGAACGTAAGTCTTGAGGCAAGAAGGGGCGCTGACCTCAGTTAAGTAGTGTTATACTGGTCTTTGCGTGAACATGGATAAGTGGGCGTGGCACAACTTGATAAAAGGGGCGTGGCACTTTCAAGACGGTCTGCAAAATGATATCATGAGATACCGTAAATCTAAATCTGATACCTGTTTTTTCATATTCTTTGGAATAATCAAGAAGTATTCTAACACATATCATGTTCGTGAAGTTGATAGGGCCTTTAGTAGCATGTTTAGTGCATGCTTGAAACCTGAAAGCTTTAAACCATCCAAGCTTTTTATTGAACCCAAAATGGAATACCTAAAAACCTTCCCCTCCAATCATCATTTTAATGATATCGTCCAATTTTGAACTAACCATTTCCGTGAGGAAATTCCTCGTGCAACTTTCACTAATGATGACAAATTGAGGGCAATGTTTTCACGAGAAAGTTGTTACATATACATCAAAATGAATCAACATGGTCAATACATACTTCCTATGTGAACTTAACTTCACCTTTAATTCGTATTACGGTACGGTATTGTGATTACCGCCCAAGCCTGTATTGATTAATCAAAATAGTTTAATATTTTCATTTGATAATTTGCCAAAAACCACAATCTGTTGAGGAACTTTGTGTGAACTTATAGGATGAACTCATATTAGGAAATAAGATCTTAAGCTTTCTAAAGAAATGTTTTATACCTTTGGACTGTTTTATATAATAATCTGGATTATCGTGTTAACGTATATCCCATGAAAACGCGAAGGTCTATCGGGAATTGATATTTTATTAAGAATTACTTGGAATATACACAAGAGCGTGAAAATACCCTTTAATGTATATTAGGTCCGTTACCGTATATAACGTGTATTTTTGCGTATAGATTCATATTTTGATAAATTAATATTTATTATGGCCTACATAAACCCTTATTCATAGTCATGTTTTAATTTAACTGTTAAAAGGGAATATATCTCATATTGGCGACCGGACATGCCACGATTAGGCCGATACAATTTAGGCTTATAATCATAATAATAGGCCTAATAGGGTGTATGACGCCATAAGGAGCCTAATTCTGAACTTCCAATGGAAGCTGCTAGGAAATTTAACATGTTCTAACATAATGGGTTCTAAAAATTAAATATATTATATTGTATCAATGTGCTGTTCTAAACTCTAAATATGATAGCTCTTTAACACAAAGTTTGCCTTTAGCATGTTAGCATAAAATAATAATATTCTATGTTCAGAGTATTATTTGTATCAATTTGTATCAATTTTGTTGATTTTTCTCAAGAATTTAAAAGGAAATTGTATTAAAATATAAATTGTATGTAGGATAAGATAAAACATAATATCGGATTCATGGTCAATTGATCTTGTATACCTAAAATTTGGGCATAAAATATAGCGTAATACTTTACACGCCAATTTAATATTTTAAAGAAATCATACATAAATTGGACCATTAAAGAGCAAATTGTGTACCCTTATCACCCCAATTTTGAATTAAATGGGGTGTACAAAATGAACAGGTGTAATCCTAGTCGCATGACTTACAAGAAAACATTGCTGTTAGTTGATAATTAATAAAATTAATGAATTGAAAAATTGTTAATATAGGGTGCATAGTTCCGTTTCTATACTCGATGGACATCGGACATTAAATGATGTATAAACATGATAAATGTGTCATGCATGGTGGCAATGCGGACCTGGGAGTGATCCCCTCAATACGTTTCGTACGAAACATTGATGTCGATCGCAGTGAACATCTTACAAATATTGTTACCAAACATTTGCCAAATCGTCATTTAGCATAAGCCAATATCCTTCATTTTATAGTATGAATAAAGTAATTTTAGAAACTTACAACCTTAGGCCATATTGGCCATATCTGTAATTCGGGGTCTCACTTTTTGGAAAATTGTTGTTATTAGGAAAAACTAAATTGGTAATTGTTTGAAGCAACCCCGCTGATAATACACTTTGTTTGAAGTCCGGATGGGTCCAACTTTATGCTCACTTCGAGTCATTATATTATTCAGTCATTTTTAAATAAATTTGCTTCACACTCGACCAACACGTGGTATGAATTTTTAATGACCTTTAAAATAAGGAAAATCTAAAGAAAATTATGACAAGATCATCAGCCGCCTGCAGCGAGCCCCTCGCATCGATCCTTTTATATCTCGATGTCGACGTGCGTTGCGTTTCGGATCACAGACACGATTCGTCATGGTACGGTTACCAAAAATAGTTTTGTGGATTCGAGAACCTTATTTGCTTGCTGCAAACTTGACGGGAGTCGGACTTCGTCACGCGGCTCGTCATTGGAATCGTGAGAACGATCCCCTGCAAGGACGAATACAGTATGTTAAAGGGCATCTCATTTATTTTCCAGACTTTAACTTATTAACTTTTTAGAACATTGTGTAATTTGTTTGTACAATGCTTGACACATGTAATACTGTACCCCTAAGAGAGCCTCTCGCTTAACGCACGAACTTTGCTCTGATTATGTCTAAATTAAGCATTATATTTCAGACTTATATAAATACTGGTATATAGTTTAATAGTTTTATTTAAGATATTTAAAGTAACAGTGAAGATTTTAATTTATGCAGATTTGATCAACTTATTTTAATACACAATCTGATTGAGCTCACGATATACAAATCTTCATACAATGGTCAGATTAACATTTTAATCACCGTTTTAGCCCTATAGTTAGCCCCCCCCCCCACTCGCAGTCCTGCAGATTCTCAAAAGCTTTCAATTTCCGTCTCGCATCCAATGCAGGTATAATCTAAGGGGCGCACCATTAGATTTCCAGGGGGGAGCAGGAAGTTTTTAGGGAAAAAAATCCCCCTCCATAGGCAGAAGAAAAAAAAAAATCACCCCTGAACATGGAATAGGGGAAAAACAGTAATTTCCGAGAAAAAAAACCCGAACAAGACGCGAAAAAAAAAAAAACCACCTCGAACCCAACTTCCTGCTCCCCCCCCCCCCTTGGAAATCTAATGGTGCGCCCCTAAACGGTTCATGTAAACATTCGCGTACGACGTCCGGGTACCGGTTAAGACCTCATGTTTTGGGCCAATCATAGGCGATAGATCATGCTTTGAGCGAACCTTTACGTTAAAATATGGTTGCTCGACATCAAAATACCAAAACTAAAATACATTGGAGTACCCCAAGGTGCTCTTTTGGGTCTTCAAGTTGTATACATTACACACAATTTGGAAGAAAGTATCGGACAAAAATCCAAAATTGTCAACTTGTTTTTCAAAATAAACAATGTGGGCTATCGGCTATATAAATTCACTGAAAACCAAGCACAAACAGTCACGAATATTTTGATTATAGAGGGCCCTTTTATATACCTATAGTCTGTACATGTTGCAATAATTTACCACTCAAAATCACCTCATCTATTTTGCAGCGTTTGCATATATTTAGCGCCATATAATAGATCTACGTCTTATTTGTTTACAACTTAATTAACACTTGTACGTCTAATTAAGACTTCACCGACAAGTTCATATAGAGGAACAGAATCAAAACAAGCGGAAACTATTTAAAATCAATTATAATTACACGGAGGTCAAGTTCAGAATTCTCACTTTAATTTATTTCTATTCCGTGCTAATTACATTAACATTAAGACGAGATCAATACGGAATGGCAATTTCAACAAATCCCTCCAACAATATGTGGTTTAATTTTAGGTGTTTTACTTGGGTCATGACATGTAATTTCTGTCATAATTCATCAAACAGAGATTTCCAATTCCGTTAAGTGAATATTGTATCAATATATATGGGCTACCTGTCGTCAGGGTTGAACTAGAGCATAACTTTACTAAATAATCCAAAGATCTGTTTTAAAGTTGTAAGAGGCCATTATTATAATCTCCATCTTATTGTTAGTTTCAAGTTCAAGCACCGCTATGCGCTATGATGTAACGCCAGACTGTCTTTGGACCAAGAATTTTTGTCAATATTTTCCTTGACTCATGCGACATTTGGGAGCTGTAATGAGAATATTATTGCCGAGTGACGAGTGTGTGTATTGGTTTATTAACCATTCCACCAGTCAACAGACTACTGTTCGCTGCTCACCTCTTTGTGTTCAATGACCAGTTTGTCCAATGGCCAATTTGTCAAACAACAAGTTTATCAAATGACCTTTTTCCAAGGTGCTCTTTCCCAATGACAATGACAAGTTTATCAAAAGACCAGTTTGTCCAAACTTATCCAATGACCAGTTTGTCCAATGACAAGTTATTCAATGACCAGTTCGTCCAATGACCAGTTTTTTAAATGACAAGTTTGTCCAATGACCAGTTTGTCCAATGACAAGTTTGTCCAATGACCAGTTCGTCCAATGACAAGTTTGTCCAATGACAAGTTTATCCAATTACCAGTTTGTCCAATGACAAGTTATTCAATGACCAGTTCGTCCAATAACAAGTTTGTCCAATGACCAGTTTATCCAATGACCAGTTTGTCCAATGACAGGTTTATCCAACGACCAGTTTGTCCAATGACAAGTTATCCAACGAACAGTTTGTCCATTGACAAGTTTGTCCAATGACCAGTTCGTCCAATGACAAGTTTATCTAATGACCAGTTTGTCCATTGGCAATTTTATTCAATAACCAGTTTGTCCAATGACATGTTTATCCAATGACCAGTTTTTCCATTGTTATCCAATAACCAGTTTGTCCAATGACAAGTTTATCCAATAACCAGTTTGTCCAAAGACAAGTTTATCCAATGACCAGTTTGTCCAATGACAAGTTTATCCAATAACCAGTTTTTCCATTGACAAGTTTATCCAATAACCAGTTTGTCCAATGACAAGTTTATCCAATAACCAGTTTGTCCAAAGACAAGTTTATCCAATGACCAGTTTGTCCAATGCCAAGTTTATCCAATAACCAGTTTGTCAAATGACAAATTTATCCAGTGACTAGTTTGTCCAAAGACAAGTTTATCAAATGACCAGTTTGTCCAATGACAAGTTAATCCAATGACCAGTTCATCGTATGACAAGTTATCTAATGACCAGTTCGTCCAATGGTTAGTTATCCAGTGACCAGTTTGACCATTGACAAGTTTATCTAATGACCAGTTCGTCCAATGACAAGTTTATCCAATGACCAGTTCGTCCTATGACAAGATATCTAATGACCAGTTCGTCCAATGACAAGTTTATCAAGTGACCAGTTCGTCCTATGACAAGATATCTAATGACAAGGTCGTCCAATGACAAGTTTATCCAGTGACCAGTTTGTCCAATGACAAGTTTATCCAATGACCAGTTTATCCTATGACAAGTTATCTAATGACCAGTTCGTCCAATGGTTAGTTATCCAGTGACCAGTTTGACCATTGACAAGTTTATCTAATGACCAGTTCGTCCAATGACAAGTTTATCCAATGACCAGTTCGTCCT
>JXSR01S005925.1:97939-112965 GCA_000969725.1 Ophiothrix spiculata
TGAGATGCACATTTGGAACACAATTATAGTACAGTTTTAGTACAAATATAGTACAAATTTGTGTACTATAAATGTACTCAAATTGTACTTAAATGATGTTCCAAATGTGCACCTTAGGAATGTTGTACTATTTTTGTACTCGATTTTTACTAGGGTTCCTTTCCAGACTTCAATTGCCATGACCAGCACAAGCATTAGCACCACAAACAACCCACCAGTGCAGTTACACCACCAGAAGTACTACCATCTGTAACAACAACAACAACAACAACATTACTACAGAACCATCAGTGCACCACCACCTCCACCACCACCACCACTACAACTACAATCAACACCACCAATAGCAGCAGCAGCCGTCACGAGTAACAGCAGCAACACAACCCTACCACAACAACCACCAATAATTGCAGCAGCACGCCACTACCGGAGCCACCAACAATAGTAGTGCTACACAAGCAGCAGCAGCAGCTCCGCCACCACCACCACCACCACCACCACAACCACCAAAAAATCCCGGCTCTCACTTTATATTTATTTGATCAATGTTTGTTTCTTAATATTTACACATAATTATCAGTAAAAATAGCTATTAAAACCCTATGCAGTTAAAGTGACATTTTCTCGATATTAAATACTACGTACTTTTAATTGATTATGCTGATTTACTAATGCACTGAATATTGAATATTCAATTAAACACGAAAGAGAAGGTATTTTCCAGGTACTGCCTTTTATCCGTACCCGAAATACTCAGAACTGCTACTCTAGCTTGATGTACTCCCATACATATGACTTCATATTAGCCATTTGTTAATTTATTAAAACTGGCTACCATATATAAAACTAAACTCAGATTCGTTAATTTCAAAATTCTTTGAATTTGTGTTAATTGTCGTTTCACTTTAAAAGAGTCCTTTCTTCCGAGTGACGTTTGATACTAGTACAGGGTGTCCCAGAAAGAATTAACTCCTACCTTTGGCGGGTCATAACTTTTACAAAATACAATGAAATCGAAAAATTTAACTTGAAATATAATGTACAGGTCATAGATTATCTAGTGTATGAAAATCACGTGATATGGTTCAATGGTTTTGATGATATGCTCGATTGCGTTACGAGTGGTGTAAAAGGCTTCTGTCTAAGTTTCAATATTGATGATCAGACAGATATTTCCTTCAAAACTCAATTTAAACCATAAATTTTTTTTCTCCAAATAAAGAAATACGTAAAATATAAGATGTGGAATGTTCATTAATCGCCTTATTATATTCAGGATCAATTAAATTGACAGGTACTAAGCAGCATTCTAATTGTAAGCAATCATTTAAGACAATACATATTTCAGGTATGTGAAAGTGTGTGTTGGCGGTTGAGGTGGGTGAAATGGGGTGTGTGTTTTATTTATTCATTTATTTTGAATTTTATACATTAAAAATGTATTCAGTGAATCACCACGTACTTTTATTACACATGGAGGGATAAACATAGTACCTATAATAGGTAAATTGACTTATAAGAAGTGTTAACCCTTGTCCTCCTGAGCTATTTATTGTAAAACATCCTCCGAAGGGAGGGGGTGTTGCACCCCCCTAATAGTTTAGAACGGAACCCCTATGAACTTGGTTTTGCTATTAATAGAAAGGTATGATCCTCCCCTATCCAACGATACTAAGATTATGGAAATCGGCAAAGGCGTTGCGTAATTATGACGTCATAAACTACTTTCGGATTGGAAAATCAGGCAAAATTGCATTATGGCAATACGGTCACTAAAAATCAAAATTTTGCTATAAAACTTCTAAATAACGGATTTTCGTCGGGTGTTTTGGTAATTAAGAAGGAAAGTGATGATTCTAACATGTCTTGTAAGCTTGAGTCTTATAGCATGTTTAATTTTTTTAAATGGCGACTTAAAAATTTCCCGGATATCCCCAACCCCCTCCCCCTACACCCCAACTTTGACGGCCTACCCTAACCCACCTTAGTTTTTCATCAAAATGACCGCAAAAGATGTAAAAGAGATTATCCAAATGCATTTGCCCGATTTCTTTTGCGTTTTTATGAAGCGGGGAAAAACCTTAGACCTCCTCCCTTCAAAATTGAAACTTGGACAGAAGCCTTTTACACCACTTGTAACGCAATCGAGCATATCATCAAAACCATGGAACCATATCACGTGATTTTCATACACAAAATAGTCTATGACCTGTACATTATATTTAAATTTAAATTTTGTAATTGCATTGCATTTTTTTAAAGTTATAACCCGTCAAAGCTAGGAGTTAATTCTTTTTGGGACACCCTGTATAACATATGTAGTATCCACTTAAAAAACCTTACCCTCTTATTTTGATGAAATATATATGATGCGTTCTTTATCTTAGAGCTAGATAAGAAATCTTTTTTGACGATAAGAATTATTCTTGACATTAAAATAAGTTATTGGAATTACCCCAGATTGTATTTCTTGTAAGTTAAAGACAAAGACACTTATCTTAAATGTGGCATTTGTTTTCATCCCATAATTAAATATCTTTTGTTTATTTTAAATAACTAATCTTCAATATTATATCTTCATTGAATTATTTCTCTTTATTTTTTAAATCAATTTATTTTTTTCAATAAAACTCGTAGTTGTATCAAAAAACACATGAAAGCAAAATGTAAAGACAATTTGAAGAAAAAAATGGTATTATTGATTCAAAAAGCTAATTTTGCATCAGAGAAACGCTCAAAATCACAGATACAAGTACCTCTGTCTAAGTATCCTAACCAAACACCAAAACAAGGTAAATTTTTCATAAAAAACAATTATGCTGATTACACATAGAGCTGAACTTGGTATCTCCAGAAGATAGTCATAATCATGATAATAGTAGAGGCCAATAAGAAACAATTCGTTCTCTATCATGTCTATAAAAGAGCCCTTTCTTCCGATGGACGTTTGATACTAGTATAACATAAGTACAATTTATATCCACTCAAAAAAACTTATTTTTACCCTCTTATATAATATTGATGAAATATATAATATGCGTTCTTTTTCTTAGAGCTAGATAAGAATTATCCTTGACATTAAAATAAGTTATTGGAATTACCCCAGATTGTATTTCTTGTAAGTAAAAGACAAAGATACTTGTCATAAATGTGGTATTTATTTTCATCTCATAAATATCTTTTAACTTTTGTTTATTTTAAATAACCTATTTAATCTATAAACTAATCAAGTTTATATCTTTATTAACTTATTTCTCAAATATCTTATTTCAATTTAAGTTTTCATTAAAACTCGTAGTTGTATCAAAAAACATATATGATTGAATCAAGCAAAATGTTGAGACGATTTGAGGAAAAAAATGGTATTATTGATTCAAAAAGCTAATTTTGCATCAGAGAAACGCTCAAAATCACAGATACAAGTACCTCTGTCTAAGTATCCTAACCAAACACCAAAACAAAACATTTTTCCTTGAACAATTTTTGCTGATTATACATAGAGCTGAACTTGGTATCTCCAGAAGATAGTCATAATATAGAGGCTTATAAGATACAACTGCGTTTGTATAGTGGAATTACTGAATACAGGTAGTTTGATGAAAACGGATCAATTCAATGAAAATTAAATATCTGGGATCATCGCAAAAAAAAAAAAAAAAAAACAGCAGTAGGTGTCATTTGTAATCAAGACCTTAACTAAACTTAACTGAGACGTCGAAAGCTAAATAATATGATTTTTCTAGCAAAATTATTCTTTATAACAGATACTTCATGTCAAATTTCACTTCACTCCAGTCTTGGGCTAAAAGGTTGTATGTGTGTTAAGTGTATACACTGCCTTTATTTATAAAACAACGTTGGTCGTCTGCTAATATCTGTATGTCCAAGGTAAAAGGAAGTACAGCTTTCACGTAACATCGTTGCACTTATCCCATTCTTACTTTGCGAGGCTGTCAATAAAATGGCCCGTATTCCAGAAAGATGTTTAGCTAAACCATTGTTTAACTGAGCATCAACTGTCCAGGAATGATATGCATCATTGCAGCTTTCAAACAGAACAGTTCAATGAGTCGTGCTGTTGACGAGAAATAAAACCTTGATTTAGCTAAACACCTTTCTGGAATACTCGATTGTTTTCTTAATACGAATATAAGAGTCAGTTAATTAATTAACATAACTTTTGACTTAGTCTAGGAAAATGAGTTACATAATTATTTCTAATTTTGATTTTTATTACAACATACTTGTGTGTTAAAAATGCTACATTTTGATTAAATCCCCATCATTATTGGTTATCTTGTTCCCAAGACACACACATTTTTTGAACTTTAAAAGCATGAAAAAATAAACAAACAAACACACAAAAAATCCAATGCATCTCAAAATCAGTTTTTCCGACATCTGACTCGTTCCCCTTCGAACTTCATCAAGTTTAATTTATACAAGAAACCAGGTCAGGATGTGAAGGCAAAAGAAGGATGTCACATGTGCAGTATATTTTGTTGTTTTTCACTGTAGAGCATCAAACCCTCTAATTTGTTTCACTTATTGGATTGTTTTCGCAAATTTAGCGTCAGGTTTCACTCTCCTCTTCAAATCTACCTTACTTTGATCGGCAATAACTGTCAATTGTGATTATACAGTCTTAAACTAAAGTTTCAGTGATAATACAATAATAAAGCAGTTTTCTTCATTCTTCACCGTTTCCCTCGAGTCCATCACAGCTCACTTACTTCGTCCAAACTGTCTTAACCATCATACTACTCTAGACCTAACTTGATTTCTCTCCCCAACCACCAACCCATTTCATGATTCCAGGCATTTCGTTCACTTCAATTATACCTGTGCGCGTACATATAAATCACCTCAACCAAGATTGCAACCCTCCGCATTTAAGTATATCTAGACTTCCTGGTCATCATGGTTTTAACCCATCGCCTCCACAAGCAACACATACCCCTCCAACCTCTACCACCTCAACTTAGTACTTCCCTCCTTGACTGCACCTGTGCCATTTATATACACATTTATATTAACATTTAAAGTCCCTCCTTTTTCTTTATGATCATCCTTAAGTAAACTCTTGTATAGCCAGAAAAGGACTCGATATGGTTTAATTCAAACAAAATGCAGTTTATCTTTATCACAAGAAAACAGTTCTTAGTGTGTTCCCGTAAGCTATATATTTATAATAAGTTGTTTCTTTGAAATGATGGCAAGAAATATCTTGATCTTATCAAAGAATCGTGAAACCCTTTAGTTTATGCACATGCGTAAAAATGGTAATTCAACTGACTTGGTTTCCCAGTTTACGCATGAAAAAAACCTTTATTTCTTTTGAGAAACAATTAACATGATTAAATATTCTGTATTTTTAAGAATAAATTTCAAAACAAAATTGGATTAATGTTGAACGTGATAACACTTCTCACTAAGTAAAAATAAACATTAGCACGATTACTGTAAACGCCAATATTTTCGCGCTCAGTAATTTTCGCGCAAAGCCAATTTTGGACCATTTCGCGCGTTTTTATTTTCGCGCACGTGAACATTGGCCGTGTATGGAACTTCCTTTGTAACAAATACAGAGTAATTTTCGCGCTAAATTCATTTTGCGCGAAAAGCGCGAAAATAAATGTAGCGCGAAAAATACCACTTATACAGTAGTGAAATTGAAGACAGCTATCCTAACACATTCAATATAATAAAGATGTTCGTCAGAACAGGTACAATCTGATAAGGCTTGGTTAAAGGACAGCGGTGATGTAATTCCGAGAACTCGTGTTGAATGTGCTACCTGCCCGAAAAGATTTCACTGAAATACAAGGCATGAATTCAACTAAATCTTTACAGCGTCGATTCTTGTTTTTAGGTTTATAACTTGGGGAAAAGCATGGGGAAGATGAGGGACATTTTGAGTAAATTATGCCCGAAGTACACTTTCAGGGAAAACAGTTTTACTTGTAACCTAATTCCAAATGAATTCTGAAGAAAGGGGCAGATATTTGATCAATTCCCGGTGTTGAAGACTTCAGAATAAAGATTCAAACTTTGAAAAGCTGTGAATTATTAAAATTCCATAAAGGACGTCACCGAAAGGTCTTACCATGCTTACGAGAATAATGTTAGAGGTTGTCTACACAACTCTAGAGTGTTAAGTAAAATTCAGCATCGGTAGAAAATATTGTTACGTCTTTGGTAATAATACTATTATCCATATAGAATATTGATCCCTTCAGTTTATCCTAAATTCATAATAAAACATTAATTGTTATCTTCAGTAGATAGTAAAATTCAGTCTTATTTTCTGGATAGTGAAATTTATATTGTCGTGTAGAGACAGTAAAATTCATTTTGCTTTTGTTTTGATAAGTAAATCTGCTGGCAGAGATGAGCTTATATTCACTGCATCACAGTACAATGTATCAGTGTCCTTCAACTCGAGCCAGAGAACTGGAACTAAATTATAATTTGCAATTTACGTGGTACCCAATTAAAAATTCCGTCAATGCCTTTTTCTTTATTTATCATGTTTATATTTTATCCGTAAAGCTCAATTCATACTCGGCCTCCAAACAAAATTTTTCGTACCAAACATTTGGTCGTGACGTCAAAATGACGATTGACTCCAAACAAAACAACTTGAACACCGAGTTGAGACCAAATAAAATGTCGTGCAAGAATGCACATGTTATTGAATTGCCATATACATTGGACCAAATGTTTTCTATCCGTTCATACTTTAAATGAGATGGCAAATGTTTGGTGACGTCACGACCAAATGTTTGGTAGGAAAATTTTTGTTTGGAGGCCGAGTATGAATTGAGCTTTAGTCTTGGATTCAGAAGAGGACTCGATATAGTTTAATTCAAACAAAATATCATTTATCTTTATGACAAATACAGCTAAAGCAATTCTAAATTTGTTCCCCTAAGATATATTTTAATATAATAACAAGCAGTTCTTTTGAAATGATGGCAAGAAAAATCTTGATCTTATTGAAGAATCGTGAAACCCTTTAGTTTATGCACATGCGTAAAAATGATCATCCAACTGACTCGGTTTCCCAGGTTTAGCATGTTTGTTTGTTTTTGGAAAAAAACACCCTGCAAACCATTTTTGAGGAACAACTATACCTGTGTATAATTCATTCAGATTATTTTTAGTATCTTTAGAAACGAATTTCTAGAAATGAATTTAGAAACCAAAAAATGAATTTCTAGAAATGAATTAAGAAACCAAAATGAAATGATTTTCTAGAAATGAATTTAGAAACCAAATTTGATAAATGTTGAACGTGATATAACAATTCTCACTAAGTAGAAATAACTATTAGCACGATTAGTGAAATTGAGGGCAGGTATTCTAACATTCGTCTGAACAGGTAAAATCAGGTATATTGATACGTAATTCAGAGAACTCGTGTGCTATACATGTATACTTGCCTGAAATATTATAATAAAGATGTTCGTCAGATATTACAGGTAATTTTGTACACTTGGTTAAAGGACAGCGGTGATGTAATTCAGAGAACTCGTGTTGAATGCACTACTTGCCTGAAAAAAAATCACTGAAATACGAGGCATGAATTAGAGTTTCAATTCTTGTTTTTAATTAGGTTTACAAATTGGGGAAAAGCATGGGGAAGATGAGGGAAATTTTGAGTAAATTATGCCCGATGCGTGCGACTCTAAACGAAAGTACACTTTCCGAAAGTACACTTTCATATCAGGGGAAAAAGTTTTTACTTGTAATAGAATTATTCCAAATGAATTCTGAAGAAAGGGTCAGACATTTGATCAATTCCCGATGATAAAGACTTCAGAATCAATATTCAAACTTTTAAAAGCAGTGAATTATTAAAATTCTATAAAGGAGGTCACCGAGTGGTCTTACCATGCTTACGAGAATAATGTTAGAGATTGTCTCCATAATTCGTGAGTGAAAAGTAAAATTCAGCATCAATAGAACTATTGTTACATCTTCAGTAGATATTAAAATATAAAGAATATTAATACCTTCAGGACATTCCAAAATAATAGTCCTATAATATTAATTGCAATCTTCAGTAGATAATAAAATTTATTCTTATCTTCTGGAGAGTGAAATTCATATTGTCGTATAAAGACAGTAATTGATTTGGTTTTGTTTCAAACTATCTACACATAATCCAGAGTTTCTTTGAAATGATGGCAAGAAAAATCTTGATTTTACTGAAAAATCGTGAAACCCTTTAGTTTATGCACATGCGTAAAAATGGTCATCCAACTGACTTGGTTTCCCAGGTTAAGGCCTTCTTTTTTGAAAAAAAAACACCAACCCACATTTTGAGAATCAACTATAATATTACTTCATTCAAAGTATATTAAAGTATTTTTAGAAATTAAGTTAGAACTAAAATCTGATTAATGTTGAACTTGACATTTATCGCTAAGTAGAAATAAACATTAGCGCGATTAGTGAAATTTAGGACGGCGGTACTGAACATTCAATATAATTAAGACGTTCGTCGGAACAGGTAAAATCTGTTACAGGTTGGTTAGAGGACAACAGTGATGTAATTCCGAGAGAACTCGTGTGTTGAATGTGCTATAGAAAATATTTCACTGAAATACAAGGCATGAATTCAACTGAATATTTAAAGCGTCGATTCTTATGTCCAGTTTTACAAAATAGGTAAAGAGCCTGGGGAAGACTCTACCAGAAAGTACGCACTTTCAGGGGAAAAAGTTTTTACTTGTAATATATGAGAATTCCAAATGAATTCTGAGGAATAATTTCCGTTGTTAAAGAATTCAGAATCAAGATTCAAACTTTAAAGAGCAATGAAATATTAAGGACATTACTGAAAGGTCTTACGAGAATAATGTGAGGGTTTTCCTCCACCATTTCCATGATTCTTGAGTGTAAAGTCAAATTCAGCAACAGTTGAAAATATTGTTACATCTGCAGTAGATACTAAAATACCGATATATAGAATAATAATATTGATACCTTCAGTACATCCCAATTGGTAATAATAATATTAACTGCTATCTTCAGTAGATAGTAAAATTCATTCTTATCTTTTGGATAGTGACATTCTTATTGTCGTGTAGAGACAGTTTTTTGTTTTGATGAGCATTTGACAAGTAAATCTATTGATAGCGATGAGCTTTCTCACTTCAACACAGTAAACTGTATCAGTGTCCTCCAACTGGAGCAAGAGAACTAGAGCAAAATTGTACTTTGTCATAATTTATGAACATCATTTCCTTGCTTCACCCATTTAAAAAAGTACATAACAAAACTAATCAAAGTAGTCATTTTTCGAAAGAATATTTTCATAAAACGTAACTTTTGTTCTTGATTATCTATCAACAGATTTATGCAAATTTATTTTGATTCTCCGTTAAAGTCCCGCATTTCACAGCAAGGGGGTACATATTTTCACACATAGCGTGTTATACAAACAAAATGCTTCCATGTTCCTTGACAAGTCCGACAAGTATTTACCATTTTGTACCTCTGGACATGGTCTTAGTTAAACATCTCGTAAGCTGGTAAGAGATAAGGCCAAAAAAAAAAATTGTTTGGTTGCCCTCCACCGACCGACCCTGTTTTTCAGCCCGACCCAAACTTTTTTTTATTGAAAAATATTTTTTTTTTTCAAAAAAATATGCAGAAAACTACAAAAAAAAATGTTACATTTGTGCTTTTTTCGATATTCAACCCTCAAAATGTTTAGGATGTCCCAAATCACTACAAGAAGTCTTTGATTGTTTTGATTTGGATGTCGCGGGGGAAGTTGTGAAGGCTGTAGCGGCCGATCGACCTAACAATCCGTTGAAAAGTATTAAAAAAAAAATTAAAAAAAAAAAAAAGACCGACCGACCGACCCTCTCTGAAAAAAGCTGTGGAGGGCAACCAAAGATTTTTTTTTTGGCCTAAGTGTCCTTTAAACAAAGTATACCGTACCATGTGCTTGCTTATAGAGAAAGTAAAAACTATCGGTGTGGACGATGTAAACATTGAACCTCTCATTATATCTGCTGTATCCGATTAATGAGGTGAATGCCTTGTTGCCATTGATGAAGTTCAATGTATCTAAGGTTAAGACAATGACAAGAGAATCTTGATTGTTTGCTAATGATGTGTTAGTTATATAAGGGGTAATTTTTTCCTGTCTTTTTCAGAAAAAAAATATGCATATACAAAACAATTATGCATGCCGACTCACCCCTGCTTGCATTTTCCAATGCTGGGCCTCCAAACATGCCAGAAGTTCATATCCCGAGTTAATATCCGAGATATTTGGGGCAAAATCTTATGTAGAATACGATATGGCAATGTTGCGATTGTATTCAAAATTATGCAGACCACAAAATGTGACTTATCTCACTCAAAATGTTGATTTACTTGGATGTCCCAAAAGGGCAAGAAACCCAAACTGTATTGGGGCATCACATATATGAGGCCACAATTAGCATCAAACAAAATTAGTACTCTAAAAATAATCCAGAGTTAACGTAAATAGACGTCAATTTGATAATGTGTAACACAATCTTTCGTTTAACATTCGAAATGGCCAGAGATTTCTTAAAACATAGTCCAGATAGTGTGTGCAATAACGAACCTGGATGAGTATCACATGATACTCTGCAACTGTTGGCGATAAAACAAATGTATCATGTGATATATCATATGATATTTGCACGTAGTAATGACAGGAAATAATGTTTTCTATATATTTCCTGAATTAGCATGATGAATATCACATGATACTTTGATCTACAACTACTGGCATTAAACAAATGTATCATATAATATAGCAGTAATTTCTCACATCATAAAATGCTCACCTTGGGGAGCTTTCGATCCGCCATGTCGCTGGACCTTTTTTTCAACCGGACGAGCAAGGGCGCTATATATTGTATCCTATGTTCACTGGGTATGAATAATCTCAGGAGAGATTCATGTTATATTGAGTCCGTTTTTAATACTAATGAATTACCCTTTTTCGACGCTGGAAAGGGCAAGTAAGGGAGACAGTATAATCACTGAGTTGCATTTTCAAATTTAATGTCTTCCATGATCATCAGATGATTAAATGAGACTTGCCCTTGTTACGGTCAACGATTTTAAATGACCAAGGCCAAAATCACCTTACGGGTTCTTAAATGATACACAATAAAAATACACTGAAATGTATTTTATAATCTGAAAACTTTCTTAAAACTTTAATATTTGTTTTTGGTTTAACTTACAAATTTGCTTGTTGTCTTAAAATACTACTTTTAAATAACTTACAGATACCGCTTCAAAAACCGCGCGATCCTAGGATATTATATTCCACGCTATAGTCCGAGATTGTTCATTAATGTCCACGGCATCAAAATCTTGAGTAAACTTGCAGTCGTATCCTTGCAATTCACAAGTCCCGGAATCCAGCTGGCAAAAGGTAAATCCAAAACTTTCCTTGCGAAATCAAATGGTGATTTCCACACAATTGTCCAACAGTCACAACGAAGCTCCACTTGGCTTAAAAGCTGAATCCAACGCACATAATCCACTCGAAAATAAAATATTAAAATAACAGTTTGTCTTTAATTCTCCATCTGTTATATATCGTTAATTCTCCAAAATATCGCTATCTCCTATCTCCATCCAATATTTAATTAGTAAAATATACTCAGCTCCGTCCAAAAATCAAACTCCTCAAGCTACTCCAACAAATTCAATTCCACTTCCAAAGTTTTAACTATCGACCTATCGCCGACAAAGTCAGTTTCACTTCTGCACCAAGTTACTTTTCTTGGGCTCATTAATTATTACATTTGCATAAAATTCCCCCACGATGTCATTACTACATTTAAAATAGTAAATTGTACAGTTTTCAATGTGTGGGATTTTCCCAGCATAATTATGTATTCAAGTAAACAAGTCTATTTCTGTAAACTTTGGGGAAATTCCCAATCTCAGTTAGATCTGATTGGTTACTTTAATTTATGCAAATTTGATAGGTTCATGCAATCATGCCTATCTATAGAATTGGAAATCACCTTAAAATTGCAAAATAAGATTCACTCAGAAAAAGTCCCTTTCTGTCGCAATCAAAGATCTCAATAATTAAGTTTCACTAATTAGATAATTAATTAATCAGCAAAACAAATAATTCAAGTTCACATAACACCCTTTATATCCTGTCAATGGATTAAACAAATTGAAGAAACATTTTGTCCAAAGAGCATTGTAATAAATTATGCTTGTATCTAACAGCAGGTAAGGGGTTAATCTTTCATATCACGTTCACTCTATTGCGCTATCTACTCAAGATAGCTTGTAGCATGCAAGAACCACTATACCTATATGTACACATTCGTAGAAGACCTAGTTAAGAAAAATCTTGTTTGATTTCCTCGTCTTCATTTTCTTTGAGAATTTTCCTCTTTTTAATTTACTTTCAGCTCATCTAAGATTCAACTATTATTTAAGAATGTCACAGATAATGTAAAGTTGTTTCTTTATTTTAACAAATGAAGCGGTTGAGACAAATTTCGAGTTGTGACAACCAGATAAGATGAGTCTTGGAATCAAAACTAAATTGATTAAGAGCCTATTTTAAATTGAAAAAAGAAAAAAAACAAACCCAGAACTGTTTCCCAGTAAAGATTAAAACAACTTTTTCTTAATTTTGAGAACCAAACTGGTCATATTTGCAGTGTTTGATTTCATATTTTCCTTCTATACGTGTTTTTTTTCTCTTGTTGAGATGACACATTTCTCAGAATTACGAGGGGTTAACATTTTCTATTATGATATATCTTTCCAACTCAGTCACTGCATGGCCTTTATTGCGTAAAGTAATATTTCTTGGAAAATATTCAATCAACTCATCGTATAGCCGTGATCCAATTTGAACAAGGACTTCTAACTATTCTAAGGAGTTTTTAATCGTAACCTTGGTGTGTTTTTGGAAATTCTTTTTAAAAAAGAATAGAGATGTATCAAAAACAATTTTATACATAATTAATCACTAAAATTAATCACTATATATAGTGATATGAATTAATCAAGAACATAGGCCTTGGTATTTTAGGTCAATCAATCAATCAATCAATCAATCAATCAATCAATCAATCAGTCAATCAATCAATCAATCAATCAATCAATCAATCAATCAATCAATCAATCAATCGATCAATCGATCTATTGATCGACTGGCCAATTAACGAATAAATCTAACCAATTATCAAACCAACCAATCAATCGACCGAACGACCAATAAATAATTTGAATATCAGTAAGTCAAATAAATCAATTAATCAATCATGCAGTAATTATTGCTTGATTTATTAATTAATTTACTCTACTTGCTTGATTATAATCAATCAAGTAAGTGATGAGTCGATGATAAATCAATTGACAAGTCAATCAAATGAACATGGTGAATGTACCAGTTATAATAATTAAGCATGACACCAGAGTATACCTGAGTCGTTGTCATACTACTTATTTCACATTCATCAGTCGTAAATAATTCAGGAATTAATGGAAATACAAGTAAAACGAACAGTGTGACGTACATATTTCGCATTAAGTGTGGGCAATGGAATAACATACATTTGACATGGCATCGTTGTTCCTCAGGCTGCTATGATATCTTTACTTATCAAATTGCCTCTAAATATATGAGGGCTCTTGTAACTTGTAAATGGGGAAATGTCGTCAATTATGCATTTGGCATCAATTTCATTTTTGTAATCTTGTATATGTATGTTTATAAACTGATAAGTTTATGGATGTCTTTCTCAAAAATAATTTAAAAAACGAGTTGTACCTCAACTTTAGATTTGCGCATTTTTGTAAAAGGAAGTGGCTCATTTCCCCTAAATTTAACTCACCTTATATCCATCAGTTTTCCTCGCTTTACCCTATACTCGTAACACGACACCTTAACATAACGATGCAATCAACATTAAGTTCATCTCTAATATACCTGCATCTTTTATTGTAGTTAAATGTGCTCTCTTTACCTTCCGTAAACATGATGTCGTTTCCTTTTCATGAGGCCATTGCCTTTCTACAGTTTGTTCACAGAAAAGAATGAGATGGGCAATATAAATACATATAAATACATCGCACTGGAATATGTTAGATGGTTATATAGCTCCATTTATCTTTTAGGAGCTAAAGAAAGTGAAATAGTTGTGTCATAGGTCTTGAAAATTTTATTTCGAATTATCGTGATTCACATGTTATATGAATGAAAAGAAGATATCGGGACCTTCCCATCATGCCTTGCTTCCAATGATGGGATATTTTGTACGAGTGGATGAATTACATGTAGTAAAACATTTTTAAAATGCAAAATTGTGGTGAGGTCTGCTAATTGTGTTATTTTTCATCACTAATTCCTCTTATTACCATGATGATTACAACCTGTGCAAATAATCCCATTGAAAGTAAAGTATGATGGGAAGGTCCTGATATCTTCTTTTCAATGAATCAATTATCTGCCATATATCATGTATCTACATATATATTTTTGAAACATACTTTTCTCATGTGCCAAATTAAAACATTAATATCATCATCATAATATGTGGAAATATATGACCTATCTTTTGCAGCTTTATGGGGTAGCTACTCGAATCACAGACCCTAGGGTCTGTGCTCGACCGATCCTCTTCCACCCTCCACCCGGCCTCCACCCTTTCCCCTGCACCCCAATATAAAGAATGTTGAACCCCTACTATACTACTTTTTACAGACTGAAGGTAGTAGGCCTATTATAATAGGTCTAGAGATATGAGGAAAAAACATTATTGGCCTCCTCGTAATATGGCAAACATTCAGCTGTGGAAAATTAGCACAAAATGAATAGTAAATTCCCGAAAAAGCACAAATGTGTACCGCCGCGGCAAAAGGGTCCAGTTGTCGGCTCGTACATGTTGCTCCTTGTAGCTTATCTAATGTATGGTATTTGTATACATCAGATATGCTACAATGAGCAACATGTAGGAGTCGACAACTGGACCCTTTTG
>JXSR01S005926.1:4831-18522 GCA_000969725.1 Ophiothrix spiculata
CACCAAATATTTGCCATCGAATTTAAAGTATGAACGGGTAACAAACATTTGGTCCAATCTATATGGCAATTCAATTACATGTGCAATCTAGCGCGAAATTTTATTTGGTCTCAACTCGGTGTTGAAGTTATTTTGTTTGGAGTCACACTATGTTTTCGGCCTTATAATCTAGTAATATAATTCCAATGCATCTTCTAATCAATAACGGATAATATATTTCTACGATTTGAGCAGCATATTTTTATATAACTCTGATATATAATAATCGGGATTGTACTGGTTGCTGATATTGTGCAAAATTAGTTTTTTTTGAATAACAAAATCAACAAAATATGCCACAAACTCGAAGCCATACTGGGCTGTGTGACAACGCTACTGTGCCTTAACAAGAGAAATCAACCGATGTGACGGACATGGAACATTGTGTTGCAACGGGTAATAGCATGGCTGATGACATGAGGACACAACAAATGGACAGGAATGATAGCGATGTGAGTAATATTGAACTTAAGAAACTGATGTTTGATATGAGCAATGATATTATGTCTAAATTGGATGAAAATAAAAATGAAATTAAGGAAATCAAGAATGAACTACAAGCGATGAAAACCAAAGTGAATGACGTGGAAAAGGTGACTGTCAGTCATGCAGAGCGACTTGATACAATTGAGCAAGAGAAATTGCCTATGCTGAAAACTGAAGTTGATAGAAGAGTTAAAGAACTAGAGGAGAAACTTTTATTACTTGAAATACACAATCGTAAGAATAATTTGCTTGTGTATGGTGTGGATGAAAAAACGGAAGAGGATATGCATGCAACCATGATGGAGGTCTGAAACCACAATTGTTCGATGTCCGAAGAGATTCTAGATAGAGGCATCTTCATTACTGCGTGCCATAGGCTTCCTCAACCCAGACAAGGACGGCAAGTTACCACCAAGGCCATTTATTGTGCGTTTCGCGTATGATACTGACAGAAAGGTCCTTGGAAATTCCAAAAACATGAAGAAAAGGGGCTCCAAATTACGTGTACTTGAAGACCTTCCGCCCTCCATGAAGAGAGAAAGAGGTAAATTAGCCTCCATTGCTTATCACTTAAGAAAGGAACAGAATCAAGCAACAAGAATCGTTGTCAGAAACACTAGAGTTATATAAGAACACAAACCAAAAGGCAGATACGACATGGACTGGAAGACCTACGTACTAAACTAAATGAACATATCTTGATTTAGAAAAATGATCTATGTTAAACATGATAGAGAATGAATTTACAACATAAAGAAAATAAGTATAGTAGAAAGTAAATGCATATTTATATAACACGTAACTGCAGTTTATGAATACTCTGCTATAAACATACTAAAATCTCAAGAATCGATCCAATTTGTGAATATAAAAGAAAAATATAAATTCTAAATGCAAAAGAAAATTGAATATTCTAGAGGCTTTCAAATTTATCATTTTCTTCAACTGCTGTGTATTATATTTATCTGTTATGCCTCGGAGACTCAAAAGTCATCTGATATTATTTGTTTTTTGCTATTGCACATTTTATATAATTGTGTGTGTGTTTACTTTGGAACTTTGTGACATTTCTTTTGGTTGAGTATTCATTGTTGTTATTGTTATATGTTAATTTATTGTTGCCATTGCTCAAATATTGTTCAACCACATGACAAACAGAGTCTGTGTTATACATGTAAAAAGAGTATTCATAAAACATGTGAAAATCATTTATCTCTAAATGATATTTGTAAATACCGTTGTGAAAATATTAAAAATCATTCGTAACCAAAGATTGGGTCCGGCGAATATAATATGGAATTGATTATGTCAAAATATGATAAAATGTGTTTTAACCCCTTAAGATATGAAAATACTCTACAAAATGACGGCGAAGAAATATATGAAACAAATATGAAATGTTCATATATTTTACCTGATCAATTGAAAAATAGTGCTAAGTCTGACGATCTCGCCCTTTTAAATGTCAATATCCGTAGTATCAACAATAATTTTGACAAATTGAAGGAATGCTTTGAAATATTTGACCACGAATTTACCATTATTGGCCTATCTGAAACTCATCTGAAAGACAAGCCTGCAGAGTATTTTTATCTTCCGGGTTATAATTTAGAATATACAAATCGTAAATATCGTGAAAAGGAGGTGTATGTATGTATATTATCAGACAAGGTTCAATGGTTCAATATAGATTACGTAATGACCTCAATGTAGCAAATCATAACTATGAATCATGTTTTATTGAAATCGAAAACATCAACCGCAAAAATATTATTGTAGGCATCATTTATCGCGCACATATAGCCATTGACAATTTTATAAGTGACTTCAACCCTATTCTTGAAAAAATCAATCATGAAATTAAAAGAAATTTCTTATTAGCTGATTTTAACATCGATTTACTGAAGGACGATACATTTAGACATACTCACGACTATCTTGACCTTATTTACTCTTATTCTCTTATACTATCCATTCACAAACCGACCAGAATTACTGAAGAAAGTGCTACATTAATAGATAACATATTGACCAACTATGATCAAACTGTTGACAGTAAAATTGTCTTGACTGACATCAGCGATCACCTTCCTACTATTTTTACTACTAAATGGGCTGTACAAAATAAACAAAGTGTGAAAATAAGTACACTTGCAAAAGAATATTGACTGATGGCAATGTTGCCAAGCTCAGGAAGACACTGTCCAAAGTGCAATGGGACAATATCTAAAAAAATGTGAATGTCAATGATGATTATGAAATGTTTTTGAAAAAAGTTACTGAAATTTATGATGAATGTATTCCAAATAAGAAGTGTACGTTTAATAAGAGAAAAGAACCAAAAAGTCCATGGATTACAAAAGGCTATTAAAAAGTATTAATATTGAAATAAATTATACAAAGAATATATAAACAACCCAAGCCCTTAGCGAACTCAAAAATTTAAAACTTATCGCAATAAATTAAAAAACCTCATTCGGAAATCTAAACGAAATTATATGTTCAAAAGATTTGAGCAAAATAAGGGAAATATGAAAAAAACATGGAGCATGATAAATACAATTATTGGGCGTACTAAGAAAGACAGTCAACAAACAGCCTTTAAGAGTGACTCAACTGATTTAGTAATAGACTCTGTTGAAATTGCCAATGAATTTAATAATTTTTTTTTTGTTAATATAGGCCCAAAATTAGCAAAAGAAATTAATCATGCTGGGAAAGACTATTTTGAATACATGAATATTAAGATAATTACGAAATTTAACAAAAAAAAGTCCTGGCCATGATGAAATTGGAAACAATGTTTTGAAAATGATATCTAAAGAAATTGCAGTACCACTTACTAGAATATTTAATTTTTCAATATCATCTGTTGAAGTTCCTGATAGTCTGAAAATTGCCAAAGTCGTTCCCATTTATAAAAAAGATGACCCTCAAGTGTTTTCTAATTATAGGCCAGTATCAGTACTACCAAGCTTTTTCAAAATACTTGAACGATTAGTTTTCAACAGGCGTGTAGATTTCATTGACAAACACAAAATACTTAATTCAAATCAGCTGGCCATTCAACCTATATGGCAATAATTGATTTTGTAGATAAAATTTGCAAAGCAGTAGAAAACAAACAACAATCACTGGGTATATTTTTTAGATCTGTCAAAAGCTTTTAACACCATTGATCATGACATCTTACTTCATAAGCTAACATACTATGGTTTCCGTGGAAAAGTTTTAGACTGGTTCAAGAGCTACTTAAATATTAGGAAACAATATGTTATTTACAATAACAAGATTTCTAGATTCGAAAAGTTAACTTGTGGTGTACCTCAGTGTTCCATATTGGGCCACCTTTTATTTATCCTATATGTTAATGATATTGTAAACACTTCATCGGTCCTGAAATTTGTGTTGTTTGCTGATGATATCACTATGCTATACTCTCATGAAAATCTTGAAAGTAAAATCAGTGTTATCAACAACGAATTAAAAGAAGTAACCAATTGGTTTAACGCAAATAAACTCTCAGTTAATGCTAAAAAGACCAATTACATGATATTAGGTACACGCCAAAGTAATACAAAAGAAGATGATAATATAATTGTTGAACTTAATAATACAACATTAGAGAGAGTGATAACAACTAAGTTTCTTGGTGTCAATGTAGATGAGAATCTATCATGGAAAACCATATTGATGGAGTTACTTAAACTATATCCCGGAATATTGGTGTCATCGGCAAATTAAAATGTTTTGTATCTAAACGAGTTTTGTATACTCTGTATTGTACCCTTGTTTTACCCTACATTAATTATAATATCTTTGTATGGGGAAATGGGTGTCATAGTTATTTAGATAAAATATACAAACTTCAAAAATGGGCCGTAAGATCAATCACAAATAGTCAATATAAAAGCCATTCTGCTCCCTTGTTCAAAGAATTGAACATTTTAAATATTTATGATACTTATAAACTTTTTGTTCAAAAAATTTGCCCGAGAGTTTCAAAAGCTTCTTTACTAAACATAATGATTTGCATGAATATCACACCAGATATGGTAATGACTTTACTCTTACCAGGAATAAAACAGTTTTTTCGGATCAGTCTATTAAAACTGTCGGTCCTATTATTTGGAATTCAATTGATAACGAGATAGAAAAATTCAAAATCAGTAAAACATTTTCGTACTCAAATGAAGTGTCACCTCTTGTTAAATTATCAGTAGTTAATTAAGAAATGGGGCAAAATGGCTTTGTTATATTGTTTCGTCTTGTGTTTAACAGTGTATTGTTACTTTAAAATGTTTAATATGGGTTGTGATTATATCTGGCTTAATTGGCCTTTCAATCATACCCCCTTTGTTTTGATTAAATTGTTTTAAATCCTTGTATATATTGTTTTAAGGAAAATAAAACTGTATGAACTGAACTAAACTTATTAATAGAAAATACTTGGAGCTACATATCTGATTATAAGATAGCAAAGACTTGTTGCACCAAATATTTGGTAGCTCAAAATAACTGTAGAAAAAAGAAAACCGAATGATAACAGCGTTTTATATCGTAAAATCAATGGTCCTGATTATTACATATTAATTTGTTGTTTTATTTTTTATTTGTACGAAAAAAGGCCAATTTCTGAATTTTATTTATTTCTTTTGCATTCAATTTTAATAAATTAAGGCTAATTTTGTATTTTCTTTTGCACATGAATTTAAGTCCTTCCATTGAATTACGCAAATCACAAGCATTATTGATAGTCATGAAATTACGTTTTGTGCATATAGAAAATGATCTTGCTTTTGAAGAGTTGTTTCCCCGTTTATAAAGGCACACCATAAATTAGCTGTCCATCGACTTTCTGAACAAAATGGCTTCCTTTGTTTCCCAAAAATTTAAAAAATGATACAACTGGTTGTTTTGACAGTGCCTTTTCTGTATTAATTATGATCTCTTTTAACAACAAAATGATGCATAAGTACATTATGGTCGGAAATCTTTCGAGATGCTGAACGTTGAAATTAATCAGGGAATAACGAGTTTTAAGATTAGGCACGGTTCCCAATTCATGACGGAATGTCTTCCGACATACGAAAGGGCTTGACGCAAGAGCCATTACGAAATGCATTTTGAGTCATGACGCAAAAATATTAGGAAAAACGTATAACTACCTTCTTTGAAGTGGTCTTTATAATAATAGGGGCCCTTGTGGAATTTTTCTGCATCATTCAAAACACTTGATTACATCTATCTTTGAATCACGACTCAATATATTTCGGCATCATGATGCAAGACACTTGATGCAAGCCCTTTCGTATGACTCAAAAGCTTTCGTCATGAATTGGGAACCGTGCCTTAACATCCATGCGTACAAACAAATCTGGCTGTGTTTATTAATATCAAAAATAGTGAATTCCCATAGGTAATGTGTATTGGTTCTTGCAATTTTTATCGTCGCCTGCTGAAGCAGAAGTAAATCCTAGAATTTAATTGACGGGAATTCAAAATTAAGTTCCTCGAATTCCCAGTCTATTTTTGTCAATTCTCTTCTCATGCTAAAGAATATGCAATGTCTCCCCGAGCCCTGCTTATGTGCCTGTGGAGTTCCCACGTATCCAAATGTCATTTATAGAGCATGATTTAACCAATTTTAAAATTTCACCCCCTGTTTTGGCAGTCATTTTGTTTTATGCAAATTAATCGCTGTTTCACCAAGTAGATTTGTCTAGATTTTTGATATGTTGTTGTATATACTGTATACCGTATCCACTTGTCCAATTCAACTACTCATTTTCTGAATTAAGATAACGTTACAGTTGAGCGCTTTCATACTAGCGTGCCAAACATTGTTAAAATAATTTAAATAAAGTGCCTGTCATAGAGTATGACTATTTGTCAAACTTTTGGAATTGTGGATTTTGTTCATTTAAGGAGATTGTCAGATGGAAAATAGTTGAATTAGACGAGTGAATAGGGTATGTCTGATATTATCCTGTAAATGTCGTTACTTTTGCAATTTGTTTCAACCATTTTTTTTAAAATTTTTACTAGCCTACTATCCCAGCCATGGGTTCTCATACTCTTTATTTTGGTTCCTGATTGAGGGATGTCTTCTTAATGCATTAGGTTTGTTCAACTTGGTAGTTTATCATTATTTACAAAATGGTAAATTTTAAACAAAGAAAAAATCAGTGGTTTTAATAAATGATTTTAATCTGACGCTGACGCTTATACCGGTAGTCACTCACATTGCTTTACGACGAAGTGTAATCATGATGTGATTGCCATGCAAGCAACAGCGGTCAGCAGTCGGACATAAATGATAAAAAAGAGTAAAAAACATTGCAAGAAATTTGAACTCGGCAATTTTCCAGCATGTTCAATTCATTCAATTCTTCAAATAGGCCCGGTGCAGACAAAACATGGAAGGCCATGATTTATAGCATTTGCAGAAGAATTTAATAGCTTAGTTTGCTTAGAATATTCTATGCTGACGACAAAATGACGTAGGTCATCGAATAAAAGACATTTGTTTTATTCGATGACCCACGTACTTTTTTCGTCAGCATAGAATATTCTAAGCAAAATATTCTATACGATAGAAGAGTCTGCACCGGGCCTTATGGTGACTGCTAGAAGTTATAAACTATTAAATTCTTCTGCAAATGCTATAAATCATGGCCTTCCATGTTTTTTATTTTTTTGGTAATTTATATGTAAGTGTGTAACTGTGATATTGTGCAATGTTTATATATGGCTCGTATATGTTTGTGTTTTTGACAGGCCAATAAAAGATTTTTACGTATTTTGCCGGGTTTTCACACGTTTAGAACTTTTTTTAATATTTTTACATTTCTTTACAAGATGAAACAATATAATTATGCACCCTCAAACTCATTCATACTTTTTCACATTTTCTGAAGTTTACGTTTTTCTCTCGGTTCTGCAAGATTCAGAACGCACTGTGCAACAAAGCACTCTTAGCACCTGGTCCAAAAACATGTAGTTTGGGTAGTTTATTGCATTATAGCCTAACAATACTAAATATGTGGGTGGGAGCAATATTCTTCGGGAATACATCCTGTTTATAGTTACTAAACTAAGCCAATGATAGATTAACCCCTTTAACAGAATTACTTTTAGCGTATCTTGCATGCGATACAATACTTCAATAGTCTTGAAACATGAAACATATTGTCCGGAGGGAATAAGAATAGAGTCAACGTTTATCTGATTGAAATCTGCGTGCATACACTTAGCCAGTTCAAATGTTCTGTCCGTGCATAACAATTATGCATTTTGTAATCCGTAGTAAAATATTTTGTTAACCCATTTCTTATTCTATTCACTGGAGTCAATAAGTATAGATAATCCCCACTTGAGAAATTGCAATCCTTAACAATTTTTTTGGTGTTTACACGATAAAAAGCACAACTAAAACCTCTAGACGTTTTTGCTTTCGTTGGAGACAATAGCCTATCCTATACTTTGATTGACAGCCCTCTTTATTTTGCGGGAAAATTAATTCGATACTTCTTTTATCATTTACGATTTAGTTTTACAAATGTAAACTAAATCCTTTGTCCTTTAATGAGATAACTTATGACAAACTTGAGCAGGCTAACTGTAAGAAATCAACCGTAAAATAAAGGTAATGCTATATTTAAACGGTATTTCTTGTATTCTTATTGTAAGAATCAGAGGTGTTAGCGTTTAGATTAGAATACGGTGTAACATGCATTGTTGTTGGTATAGAGTCCTTTGGTTTGTCAAAAATTAATGTATCATTTTGATACCAACCATGCGAATCTGTAATAATACAGTAACTTGCCTGCAGAAATCTGTAAAAATATGGTCTCTAATTTTCTTTTAATGGAATCGTATATATTTTAATAGAACATGTAGAAGAACATGAAATATAACATCATTTTAAGACCATTTTAGGTACTGCTTCTATGTTATTCTTTATCTTGATCATGCAACTTGACTAGCCTCAGTTTGAGGCCCATGGCAGGCTTTTGATGGTAAAAGCATAGGCCTAATGTTTAACATGTTTTCTTCCTCTCCCCTTGTTCATGTAGTCTGTATAGTATTCCATGAAAAAGTTTCCTCTCCCCTTATTTATATTATAGTATTCCATGAAAGTGTAAATCTACTAGCTGGCCAGGTGAACTGGTAGTAAGTGGATAAATAAGTTTGATACAGTTTGTAGGACCTTGAAGTATTAAAGTAGTTGGATTTGGAATGACTTTGACCCAGGAAATGGATAAACTTGACAAGCTTAGATGTATGTATAAGAACATATTACATAATGCTGTTATCTTAAGGGCAATATGTAGTTTTGGGAATCTTTGTGGTGTTGATGAAAATGGAAAAAGAAGTAGGCCTATACAAAAATAAAACATGGAAAATGGAATCTAACCTTCGATATTAAAAACTATACAAATTTAAATTTAAAGAAAATAAATAAAATGAAAATTTAAATCTAAATCTAAAATAAAAAAGAAAAGAAATTTAAAATTTAAAACAAACATGAAAAAAGGGGGGAACACTTTAGGAATAAGATTACCATCCCAAGCCAAAGAAAGATTAAGGGACACCCAAAGGACTTGAACAAGTCTACAACTTGACAACAGTTCATTGACTCGGATGAAAATCATTTTTGCAATACTAACGCTATAGGTGTAAAAGAATCCTCGACCAAGAAGCAATAATGGTATTTTGAGCATGTTTAGAGAGCTCACCAGGATTTTTAGAGATTTTGTTTTTGCTTCAGACACATTTTGAAAGAGAATGAAAAGCTCGACCGATAAGAAAAAATAACAAAATTGACCAAATATCAGTGAATTGGACGATTATTGGCCAAGCATCTTAATATACCCTTCAATTGTTTTTCTCACTCTGCAGCAGTTTTCGTAAAGTCAGCTATGCATATTAATCCAGAGCAGCTTGCAATAGGAGTATGTTGAGGAATAATGGACATTATCGAGAATGGTGATTAGAGTTTAGAAGTACCCCTCCTGGGTCATTTTTGTGAATATGTAGGGACTTGTTTGAGATTTTCTGGTCACGCATGCTTATAAAATGGTCCTCCGGAGACCATTGCAAAAACGTGGATTGTTATAGTAATTTTTAGAAGATTAAACATGTTAAATAGTAGATCTCCGTTACTTTTGAGAAAAAAAGGGTTTGGTTATAACAGATACAAATGCGATTATTATTTCCACCTTTAAGACTGTAAAAAGGTCACTTTATCACTTTCTTAAAAGATAAAGTATTCGGTTTGAAAAGACGATTTTGTGTTTATTAAGGATATAATTGTTTTGGTTATTTTCCTGTTTAAAGACAGAAATATCGCTGAAATCACTTGTAGTGATTGCTCCCTAAAGACCAAAAAGAACAACGTTAAATGCTTATATTATAGTTTCAAATATACTGACTCTATCTTGCAGATAAAATGTATGCTATTTTTGGAACCTAACAAAGTTTTGTACATAGTTGTTCCAAGTACCAAATTTCACAAAAGCCACGTTTTTTTAAATATTAAATAGGAATAGGCGTTCAGCATTATCAGATATACACAATGTAAAAAGTATAAACACCATGATTTTAATCATGGTAATAGTGGGACATTGTTTTGGCGGAATTAGCAAGTGACTTGCTATTCGACGGAACTATTAGATCATCTTATAGCTTATGACTTGCTCTGACAGTAGAATACAAATGCGCCTGTCAGTTTTAGGAATTGTATATGATAGATCAAAGTATTCGATAAAAGCTTTTGGGTTTTGAGTAAAATGCAGACCATTTCAATACTATTCTCAATTGTATATTTAGGACGTTTATAAAGCGTATTATAATGCCCTTTTCATCTTATTAAGTACAGACTCCCAAAAAGTATCGCCTATGGAACTCGCAAACGTAATTGTGTTTATGATTATGTGTACAAGCTCTGGAATTTCAGCTTTCTTTTGACACCCTATTTCTGACAAATGGCTGAAAAGAATAAAGCTATGAACTTTTAAACCCCTCGAGGTCAACTAAAAAGAGTTGCAAATTTCATTTTTCGCACAGTACAAAATGTGGCAAAAATTGCAATGGTGTTATTTACGCGTCAGTTAATGAAATCAATACCACCGCTCGTATGGTTGGCCGTTTCTATCACGATCCAAACGACCGGACCGGCCGGTCGTATACTATCAAACCCGGTCGTAATTCGTGTTTTGAACAATACATCCCATTCATGAAATAACTAATCACGTGGTTTGCGAGTCGAATGGACCTAAGTACCGCCCTTTCACTATGCTTTAAACCAACCAAAACCCGATGTTCATTCGTCTAGGTCTAAATTATAATTTGCTCCACCCTATTATCCATTCGCTTAGTTATTATGACCTAGTCACTGATTTCAGCCAGACGATTAAATTATAATGTTTATTGTAATGAACGCGTACAGTATATTATAATAATTAGTGCAGATTTTTGTTTAATATAGTATATTGAGTCCCCGGGCCGTAGGCTCACAACATCAACAGTAAAGCAAAGGCGCAACGTACATCAGATCTATGATACAGGGTTTATTTTAAAATTGAAAAAGATTTTTTTATCATTGCTGTTTTCAAGTGACGTTTCAAGTGAACACATGCATGAGGAGATAGAGAAGACGGGTGAATCTTATCATTCGTTTTAAGCGTTTTTAAATCTTGTTATCTCGCGCTAACACCTTCGCCGGTGCACTCCATCATAAGTGGTACATGTAGCTCTGACCACTTTGCTCTGACTAACTCTGGTGACAAGTATCTATTTTGACAAAGACTAAGGTGAAGCAGCACACGTCTTTCTCAGTGGATATCTAATGGTATGTTCCTTAAGCACATACTAAAGTAAAATAGGAATGACCTTTGGAGTTTGGATTACAAACCATTTAGATCGTAACTGGATCGTTTATTAGCGGTGGAGGGGTAACCGATATTTTGTCCGGGTAGGTTCCAGAAATGATCCTGTGTAGACCACAAATTAAATGCTAAGTAAGTAAAATGGTAACCTAGCTGAGTCTATAAATCTACAATTATGTGTTCGGTTGCAGACATGCCAAGTTGTTAAATCACAAACCTAAAATTAAATCTTTGATATTTCTATTTGTCAAATAAACCCGTATCTAATATTATTACTACTCACCGATATGATAAATGGGCCTACTTTGCATGATATACACCCCGTTATACATAAAACTGAGGTGTCAGTTGGGGCTAAATAGCGTCATAAGTACAAACCAGTACAAACTTTGTTAGAACCCTATATCAGTGATGAGTGGTTCCCCGGGTCCCGGGATTATTATTAAGAGGTTGAAAGCAAAGTGGGTATGTTTACACTTCTGTTTTACATAGAAGTGTAAATTTGGATTTTGCTCGGCCCGGTCGACCGGTAGTCAAGTTTTAGTGAAATTTAAATAATCACATTCAAGGTAAGGCCAAGTAAAAAATAAAACATGTTTCTCGTCCGGGTTTTTGAAAAAAGGAGGTAGAAGTACTTTTTATTTTTTATATTTTATTTCAATGCCAATGCAAAATCGCCAATTGGGTCATATTCTTAAACCAACGTATCGATACCAGATAAAATATTGGAAGAGGAAGAGGCCCTTTTTATTTTTGAGTTTTGGACATACTAGATGGTTGATTCAATATACAAATATTGAATGCCTGAGAGTGCAGTACAAAATATATCATGAGGTCAAATTTGGACTTTTCTATTTCTATTTTTGTCCATTGGTTGGTTAAAAGAACCATTTTAGCACTCAAAGCGCCCGATGATAAATGGATCAGTCCAAATTTGACCGAATGATCATGCTACTGCACGTGCATAGGCATTCAATATTTGTTTTATATCATGATATCACATAGAGCTACATAGGTTTGTTTCATGCCGTGCAATGGAAAATATTTTTTGCACGGCTCAAATCACTGCAATCATGATATAAAACAAAATATTCTTTAAGATGCTTATTGAACAGAAGCAAATCTATTGCACAAACTTCCCGACAGACTTAAACTTTTCAAACACTTTTTACCAATAAGTTATGCATGAAATACAAAAAAATGTTTTTCAAAATCCTTAAAAATCAAATTATGCGGGAGGGAACGAGAAACATAATTATTTTTACTCGGCTTTAATAGTTTGTTTACACTCGGTGCAAATCATGTTGTTGTTTTTAAACATTCGTCATGTACCGGCCCGGGGGGGGGGGACTCACATTGACGGAAGGTACGGGCATGTGCCGCCCTCAAGACCCCCTTTTCAAGCCGCCTCTTCCGCTCAAGATGGTCTTTTTCAAGATCACAGTTCCGAAGACCCTATTCTCAAAGCAAATGACTGAAACGTGTGTTTTACTACAAGCTAATTTTGAGCGATTTTTTGTCGTTCTTGAAAGCTCAATTCAGGAATAAATCAGTTCCATAGAACCAATGTTTGACCAAAAATCCGTTCTGCAAGACCCTATGTTAGATATCGCGGAGTCTCATATAGGCCCTACCCAAAAAGGCAAAACATTTTGAGAACCACATCCATCCCCGGGGTATCGGTACAAAACAATATTTTTGTACTAATTTCCCGTCCCTTTTCAAATTCTTCAAACATTTTTAATCACTTGTCTTTAGACAAAAATACTTTTTCATTATAAAGAGTCGGTTTTTCTTTATTGAACATTCGTACCCGGGACATTCGTCATGTTTAAACATTGATCATTCACAAAAACAATCTTCTTTATTTAAAAATGTCCCATTCATTTGCAAACATTTCTGTGGTGATTTATTTCAAACATTCTTATTTTATTTGTCAATATGATTTCGATAAAACATATCTTTTCCCCCGTTCAACTGTTAGACCTACATAAAACCTACATCATTGGGATTTTTCTCAACCCCGGTCGACCGAGAATCCGGTAGCAAGGAACATGTACATCGTGACATTGCTATAATGATTGTACATGTATTGTGTCCTATTTCCAGTATAAACCGTATTATAGGCGTGGCCCAAGCTTAGCGGGTTAGTGATATTGTTGGACTATAATAGCCCGGTTGAAATGTTGAAGTCATAGTTACGTAACGTACCAAAACAACATCATACGACGGCATTAAGATAATAATAGAGCTCTCTGTCTATTTTCAACGGCT
>JXSR01S005927.1:36290-53142 GCA_000969725.1 Ophiothrix spiculata
ATAATATCAAATACGGTAGCTCATATTGCGAATTTGGCCTAGACTTTATACTAGACACTTAAATTAAAGCAATCAGGGTGTTTGTAAAGAATTTTTTAAAGTTGCAATGAATATAACTTTTTTAGTATACTTTTTTTCAATGGGAAAAAAATACAATCCTTTATCATGATCAAGAAAATATAGGATAAATGTCAAGTAGCCAATGGCACTAAAACATAAGTCATCGTGTCAATTATCAACTGACCAGAGGCTTCGACCGACACCTGAGCTGTCAACAGTGGTTTCCGTGTTTGTCACTTCATGTTCATATTGCACCTGATTACACAAAATGATCTTTCCGTTAAAATACCAAGCTATATTTAACAGCAATTATAAATGACATTGTGATTCCAACAGTTTTGGAAATGGATTTCTTCTTTGAGAGAAAAGCATAACTAACCTACATTTTCATTGTAGGAGAAGTATAACTCTAAGGATGCCATTGAAACATCACCCACTGCAATTTACGCAAGTTGCAAGGTATACTGGGGCCAAGGTGCCAACATTTAATAGAAGAATCCAGAAGAACATGAATAATATATGCAGAAACTTTGGCGTAAAATTCAAAGTAAGCATAATTATAGAGTTCAACATGACGAGTGTGTTATTCAGTGACGTTACCAGACTTTTAATATAAGTGGTGCACACTTTTTGTTTTGAGTTTAAAAGACAACAGATTTATGAGGCAAAGGTACACCAAATTTTAGCAATGTGACTTTTAACTAACAAAAAAGAGGTTTCTTTTCATTTTCTTGTCGTTCATATCTATAATTTTAACCTTTTTATTTCTTCATCAAGTTTTTCTGACAATATCAACATCGTCTTGTACGATACAATTGGCATACAAATTTACTGACAGCGGCATTCGGCGACCGACCAATTCGGCGTTCGGCGACCGACAAACGAAATATTGGTGGCGCCTGTGCACCTGGTTCAACATTTCTGCTTACGCCACTGGTTTCATTTGAAGAACGTTTGTCTTTGTTTAAAACCAAATTGTTCTATAACACTTCCCGTTTTTATAGAAATTTGCGAGTAACATAATTTGATCCCCGTAGGGATATACACAGACCTTATTGCAGTCTGGAGATTTGTTCGAGGTTCACGTCTAAAATCCAAGATAACACTCCAACTTTTGTCATCATGTTTCTAAATGTTGACATAATTCCAAACTTCTCACAGAAATCTCGGTAGATTACTCTTGCCATAAATAGACCTGGCGAGTATTGACACATAATTTCGATGACTTCACCAAGTTTAGTAGTGATAAAAGGGCGTTTTAAACCCATTTTGACATGGAAATGTGAATTTAGCTTAATGACCTCTGTTCTACATCTACATGATAGAAATCTGAGTGAGAAATAAGTCTATGTTTTGAAATACATGCAAAACTACCTAATTGGTCGATCAATTATCATCAGCACACACAAGAATGATAAGGCTAAACAAATGATTTTCACGGTAATATCTGGGCTGGGCATATAAAAGTGCTATCAGCATGATCAGCACTAAACCAAGTATTCGGAAACAAGCTTTATTACTATGTACTATGTTATCCATATAACAACCAAAGGTGTAGCTGACATTATAAATGAGTTTTCTAAAATGTTTACAGCCATGGACAAAAAGTAGTATACATTTCCAAGCTCAAAGTAATATAATAATAATAATAATAATAATATTTGAGGGTTATTATAAGGCGCACACTCATCAAATGATCTCAATGCGCACGAACAAAGAAAACAAACAATTTACATCTGTGAATCCGGAAAAGCCTGACGAAAAAGGTGAGTTTTAAGATGTTTCTTGAACTGAGGAAGAGGATGAATGTTACGGAGACTGTTAGGAAGAGAATTCCAAACAGCCGGGGCAGCAAAATGAAAGGAGCGTTCACCGGCTGACTTTAGACTAACACGAGGAGATTTCAAAAGTCTTTCAGAAGAAGATCGTAATGATCGAGCAGGTTCATAAGTGCAGAGCGTAGCAGACAGGTAGGATGGTAAAGTACCGTCAAAGTGCTGGAAAGCATGAACAGCTAATTTATACTTAATTCGGTAGTCTAAAGGCAGCCAGTGAAGCTCATGTATGACAGGGGTGATATGATCATATTTCCTCTTTTTCATGATTAAGCGAGCCGCACAATTTTGAATTCTTTGAAGTCTGTTAAGTTGATCAGTGGTGATGCCGGTCAAGGATGAATTGCAGAAATCAAGACGTGATGTTACTACAGAATTGATTAGACAAGATGTAGCTCTATCAGACAGATAATAAGATCGAATACAGCCAATACGTCTTAAAGACAGAAATGACGAGCGACAAACATCACTGATGTGACTGGACATGGATAGCGTTTGATCTAGTCGAACCCCAAGGTACTTAACAGACTCCTGTATTTGAACATCAGAATTTAAAATTTCGATTGAACATGTCCCACGGTGAACGTCAGTGAAGACTCCGTACATCACAATTTCCATTTTAAAAAGTGCATAAGATACATAGAAAAGACTCCCTAGTCAAGGGTCTGGAAGGGGCTTAGACGGGGTTGTAATTTAGCTTATTTTTAATGGCGCAATATTCATTTGATGATGACATAAATACTTTTGAAAGTGACAAAATGGCGTCATTTTAACCATTCTTATTTTTATATTTCTTTTTTTTTTGGTCCTTTTATGAGTAATTTTGGAAGATAAAAAAAAATCAGCATAACCTCGCTTGACCGTTTGACCTGACACTATACCTATAATCTATATCCAAATAAATGCTATCCATAATAAGGTCTGTAGATCTAGATTCCTAAACAGGATTGGCAAAATAGCCTTAAAGGATTTAAATAGTCACATCATGTTTCATTGGGTCATGTGATGTGTCCGTCCTTAAGCAGGAACATAAATTCTATTTTAATCATCACTAATATATTTAAGGATTTATTTGTATCTACAATAATCATGATAATGCAAAATATATTAATAATTTGTATATTGATATAGAAGGATCTACGTAAGAGGTACTCCTAATACGAAATTAGCGAATTTCGTGAAGATTTTTAATTAATGGCCTCTATTAAAAGTGAATGACACTGGAGAATAGTGATAAGGTCAAATTATGATAACGTATTCAAAACCAATGTGGTCCTAAGAATCAGTCTTCCTAGATGATACCAACAGGATGTCATCGAAGAAGTGATTAATTTGAACGCTTTTATTTATATCCACTTTCCTATTTTATATTTGTGCATTTGTGCTAATCAATTATCACTAATGTCATTAAATGAAAATCAAAAAACTTAAAGCAAATGTTGTTTTTCTCCTTGTGACATTTTTATCAAGCGGGACACACAATGTCTTTAACCATTTCTACAATTCAAACAGGAAACGACTTGACATCTGATGGACATCAATGTCCTCCATAATGAAGATGTCTATCAATGCTGATTCAAGAACGTACATAATCTGTAACTACGTTGACTGCAATTCTGAGAAAATCTTCACACAGCAATTAATTTTTAACGCATTACCTTTAATGTGGCGCGTGTGGCCTAGCGGAACAGTGCAGGACTCATAAACGGAAGGTTGTGAGTTCGAGCCCCGCTAGTGCCAACGTGTTGTGAACCTGGGCAAATCACTTTATCACACTTGCCTCGTCGACCCGAGCGCATTGGGGAGCTGTTTAGGGGGGAATATCACAACCTAAGTGCTGATAGGTCTGCGCCTTCGGTCATTGGCCGCAAATGGCCTAGTTTAAGGCGAAATGGTTCTGACGATTCCCTTGTTACGGCGTAATAATAATGGCCAGCGCTTTGTATCCACTGGAAAAGGCGCAATATAAATGCCGATATTATTATTATTATTATTATAATGAATTCGAGATAATGGAATGAATTATATGTTCCAACATATCCCTCTATTATTTACCTTCGTTACCATTTTAAATCCCTAATATTCTAACCACATTGTTCACAGCAGTCCCGTAACCAGGATTTTTTCAATGGGGTGCGTGTTTTAGAAAAGTGGACCTTTTGGAGGAAAATTTTTCGTTTTGGTCGACCCTAAACTAATTTTAGTGGTTTTGACCAAGTAACAAGCAAAAAAAAAAAAATTCAAGCATTTTGTATAGAATTTACGTGTTTTGGTGCTTTGGGTGTTCTTTTGGTGAACATTTAGGGAATTTTTTGTGGATCTTTTTTGTACATTGTCAAATTGAGAGGGGGGAGGGGTGCGACGCCCCTACCGCATATTGCAGTTATCGGCAACATTTCCTATACAATGCACACACAACGCGTGTTATTGATGCATGACCCCGAGATATCTTCCCGTGTTTTGGGTATAGAATGATAACTTACCAAAATCACTGTATCAAAACTAACCAGCCGATTTTTTTTCGTATATTTACCATTTTGTTCCTGATTTATTAAGCTTTCATGTGAAATTTTTTGTGAACTCAAAAGACCAAAGGGTATAAGCCTGACTAGGTACATTTTGTAATAAGACCCCGGTCAGCTCAGGTTCAGGTGTAAATTTCCCGTGCCAAGGAGTTTCGACTTACCCACTTTCATTGGCCTACAACGATCGCATCCTTTAAGCTATCAACTTCGTTCACACATGTCATTCAAGATCATGAAATTTTCGTTCTCATGACACCATACTCATTAGCATGCGATAATTCAAAGGACCTGAACGAGTCCATTGAAAAAAAAAAACACGTAAGACACACCCCAAATGCCTTGTTAACCAGGTTATAATGGGACAGCGGCCCGTAAATAGGCGTTGATTGGTAAGAATGACCGTGGCGGGTAGATACACTTGTGTTGTTTGTCAATTAAACTGGTGTGAAAGGAATTTTAGTCCCCCTGAAATGGTAGTCTGCCTTCCATAGACCATAACGGAGTAAAGCGTGAAACTATTGTTGCGTGAGAGTTGTTAGCCTATACTTTACTGTACAACCTGGACAATAAGAATGGGGGACTTACATTCCTGCTACACCGGGTCAAAGATCTCCGACTTGGTTTAGCAATGCAAAGATCGCGATGTAACGTGCAGTGGGCGATAACTGCAATATGTTTCACAGTGATCATTGAGTATACATTTCTTAACACAATAGTTATTTGTAACTATCGCCAAGAAGGAGTTATTTTGTGTTACTAGTTACTAATTGATGCACGTTATAAAGCGATATGATCATGATAGACGTGAGTCCAATGGCCTTGAATAAAAAACGAAGATATTGACCGGATACTCACACCTATCTGACATGTCTGAGGGAAGCTGTAAGAACCTCCGACCATTTCCCGAGATCATTTCCCACTGCAAAGGTGTGGTTTGTCGTGATGGTACCTGTGGACCGTCTAACACCGAGGTAGTTATTTTACATGTGTTTTCATCAAAGGATGTCGTTCTTTATTTGTATTTTTACACACCTGTTATGAACGTTTTGTGTAATTCATTTCAGCGTCTACATGATGTACGAGTCCATCACGTGTCTCCAGACTCATTGCTTTAATGATCTTAAGTCAAGAACTTGTCATATAAATACGGAGGAGAGATGTAACATAAAATGCTTTCAATGTAGAATTTGAAGTTTTAAAGGAATTGCCAATCATCCTGATTCTGAAATTAAACTTTTTCTTGCACGTGACAATTTTTTGGTGTTACAGGAACAACATGCCCATACAAACTTTTCGCTTAAAGGGGCATTGGACAAGTTCAGCATCATCCCCAAACTTTTCCCCAAACATTTTGAGATTTTTGCATCATTTAAAGTATTAGCGGTAATAATGACAGCATGCAAAGTTTCATTATCATGTTTAAACCCTATTTACCAACATATTTAGATATTCTCTTATTTTTAATTATCGATAAATACTGCCCTCTATAGTTGAATTTCTAGAACAGGCCTTTTCAGGAGACCTAATGAAAATTCCAAATTTCTTTTGAATTTCCTGCAATCTATGATGTGAGAGGAATGTTTTACAAACAAATCTATGGCGTTTTCTCGTTGTATAGCATCAATAAATACGTTTAGAGAATAGCCTCATACCCAAAATCACCAAGTAAAATAAAATTCAAATGTTTGACTTTTTTGAACGTTTTGATCAAAATTGTCCCGATATCTGGTAATTGACTGTAACTTTCTAACTTGGGAAGTAGTCAGGGGAATATATGAATATAAGGTGGGGTACCCCAAAAAAATTGCAACAAAAGGTTTTTCAGTGGTTTTTGGTCCTACTGGTCATCATGATTGATAGAAAAAAAGTCCCAAAAATTCTGACCTTGGGAAAGTGGTTTTTCAAGATGGCCGCAAAATGGCCGCCAAAATCCTTAATACGGCTCTAATTCATTAATTATATGTCACATATGTGTAATATTTGTGTCTACAAACATGTTTTAGGGGTTCAGGAATCCATTCAAATCAAAATATGATGCATTAAGTTAACAGTAGACTCCTAGAAACAAAATGGCGGTCAAAATGGCCGCCAAAATCCTTAATATGGCCCTAATTCGTTAATTATTTGTCACAGAGTTGTAAAATTAGTGTCCATATCCGTGTTTTAGGGGTCAAGGAATCCATTTAAATCAGAAAAACCTTTTTCCCAAAGTCAGAATTTTAGGGACTTTTTTTCTGGCTATCATGATGCCAAACGCTACTCAAATCAATTGAAAAACCTTTTGTTGCAATTTTTTTGGGGTCAAACCATAGATTCCCCTGACTAAAGTGTAAATCACCCACAAACAAAATTTTAAAATGTTGTCCAATGCCCCTTTAATATAGAAATTATGGATTAAACATGTTGTTCTATATTTTTTTTTTTATTTGTAGCCATCTGTCAAATTAATTTGAAGAAACGTCAATGATGTATTGTAATTGCATGTTTGTATTGTGACTTACATATTGCTTTACAAATGGGGCGTGGTAATACTTTATGTCACTGAATTAGGTCAGATGTTATCAAAATTATGAACCTTTATAAGGCAGGGATCAATGTAACCTAATGCTGTTGATGTTTTGGTCTGATATTGTCTTCCTATTATATCCCACTAAATTGAAGTAAGCTAAACAAATTGGTAAATACTAAAAACCGCTTGTCATACTTAGCAAAGTGAAAGGACTTTTAATGACCTATGCATAAAAACTTATTACATATGCAGATGAAACGTTCATTTTGTCTTTTAAATTCAATATGAAGATATATATATAAACAAATCGTCATATACATTCATAGCTCACTTATCCTCCATCTCTTCGACTCAAACCATCATCCATCGTGTCTAGGCTAACGTGTAATACATTTTCTGTTTGTTTAGTGTCATATCATACCATTAAAGAAACCACAATTTATTTTGACATAGTTGATCACTCCACCGACTAGCACATTTTAGTAAACTCAGCTGTTTGGGTGCATTCGTGTTGGTGATGATAACAACTATGATCTTTTTAAAGCATGCTTGAAATATCATATAACAATTTTATTGCATCAGACATGTATTAAAGAAAGTCAGTTTTAAAACAAGTCAAATAGAAAAAAAGCATTGTTTCATTGATATTTAGACCCGACCCCACGAAATACCGACACGGAATGTTACAAGTAAATATTTTAGACATGTTAGTTGGATAGTCTCTGAAGAGAATCTGGAGTGGAAGAGGCCAGGAAAATGTGTCCTTAATTTGCGGATAGAAGGGATTTAACTCTGTCGGCTTATTGTCAGTCGAACGTGTTTCCATAAGCACTTTGAAAGTGTAATTTAAACTAGCACGCAAGTTTGTCATGTATTACAAAGTTTGACAACGTAATGACTAATATTATTGAGCTTGTTAAAAATTGAAGATTATAGCGGTAAAACAAATTTAGACTTTACTACTTCTGAACACAAGCAACATATCAATAGTCCAGTTCTCCCTTCATATGTGCCATAACCTAAGTAAATCAGGGATCAGTGTGAACTAATGCTGTCGATGTTTTGGTCTGATGTTGTCTTCCTGATCGAATTAAGCTATTGTGTCCCACTAGATCGAATTGAAGTAAGCTAAACAAATTTGTAAATATAATAAACCGCTAACGTGTTGACAGGACTTTTAATGGCCCCTGCGTGAATACGTTTGTCTTATTACAGGATGCAATTTACAAAATAATGCCGCCTTTTACTAAGTGTTTTAAAATTAGCGCTTAAACCAACCACTCTTAAAGTTCCTAGGACGAGTAGGGAAAAATTAATTAGACCCTAGATTGGTCTTTTTTTTTTTTGATTAAATATTTGTCCTAAATCTTTCCTCAGCATCTGACCGTACAATGTCCATAGTCCATGGTTTGGCTGACTTTTGACTTTTTTCTTTGCATTCCTCCACACGCGCAAACTAGAAATACTGTGCAAAAATGTGACCGTCTATCCCAAACGAGCAGTAAATGCAGCAAACTTCATTGAGCGTTACTGGTGAAAATACATGTCAAGGTCGAAACTTGCCGAAATTTTTTTTTTACAGATTAACAATCTTTGTGCTTACTTCAAAACACCAGCAAAGTTTGATTTCAAGAAAGTGATCGGGAATATGAAATATATTTGTATATTCTTAGGACAATCTACATAAAATATAGGGCTTACTTATCTTTGAACCCGTTTAGCTCAGTTATACATTTTATTACCCGACAACCTTAGACGGACCATAACTTGACTTCTGGAAATCGAGTTAAGTTCATTGATCTTTGCAAATATTTAAAAAGTGAAAATGGCAAGAGGCTGCATTTGCGACTCATTTGGGATGGATGTTCTCAAATAAGGTGAGAACAAGAGCTATTCATTAATTTGGCCGGGAAATGACCATATTTGACTTTTGTTTAACATGTAAAAGAATACTAGTGTGAACCCTACAGATGAAACGTACATTTTGTCTTTTAAATTCTGTCTGAAGATATATTCAACAAGAACGTCATATACATTCAAAGTCGACTTATCTTCTATCTCTACGACGTTAACCATGTCACGGTGTCTAGTAGGGTAACGTGTAATACATTTTTGGATTTCTAAAACTATTCTTTTTTCTGTTTGAGTACTGTCATTTCATACCAGTAAGAAACCACAATTTATTTTGACATAGTTGATCACTCCCTCGACTAGCACATAGCGAACTCAGCTGTTGGGTGCATTCGTGTTGGTGATGATAACAACTGTGATCTTTTTAAAGCAATATCATAAACAGTATCTTGAAGTATCATAAACAATATTTCTTCATGGCTATAAACAATTTTATAGCATTAGACATGAAAGAAATTCAGTTTTAAAGCAGGTCAAAATAGAATAAAAGCTAGTCTCGTACCAGACATTTTTAATAAGATGCACATATTGCTAAAGGTATAACATTTATGATTAACGCCTCCGTGTTTCCTCGTTTTTAGCATGTTTAGGAAGCAACTATTTTCAGAAATATCGTTTGTTTTTTTGACATGTTTGATAAGCATTTTCAAATGCTGAAAATTGTAATTTAAAAGTCAATATATTGTTTCATTGATATTTAGACCCGACCCCACGAAATATTGAAAAGGAATGTTACAAGTAAAGATTTTAGTATGGATAGTCTCTGATGAGAAAATCAAGTCGAGGAGATCAGTTTCGGTTACACTAACCTTAGTAAAGATTTTAGTTTGATAGTCTCTAAAGAGAAACTGGAGTGGAGGAGGCCAGTTTCGGTGTATATAATACCTATATAGTATATAAGATGGTTTTTATCAAAACTAAAGAAATACTACATTCTGCTTTTTGCTTGAGGTAAGAAAATGTCTCCTTAATTTACGGATAGAAGGAATTTATCTTTGTCGGCATAATTATTGTTAGTCGAACGTGTTTCCATGAGCATGATGAGCACTTTGAATTGTAATTTGAACTAGCACGCAAGTTTGTCATGCATTATAAAGTTTGACAACGTAATGACTAATATTATTGAGGTTGTTAAAAAAATGAAGATTATAGTTTAAAACCAAATTTAAAGTTTACTACTTCTGAACACAAGCAACATATGAATAATCCATTTCACCCTTCCTCTGTGCCTGTGAAATTCATGAGAATTTTGACCATTTTAGGGCAATGTCGAATATAGCATTTTTTTCAAAAACAAGATTGACCTAAAATATGTTTGTTAAGTTTTAAGTTTTCTTAATAGACATTTTTACAATTCTTCTAGTTATACTACATTTTGAATTCAATGTTTTACCTTATACCAAGAAATATTGACGTTTCGGTATAGTGTCACTGTGTGACTCTCATGGGCACACTTGAAGGAAGGTTTTATAGGGTATTCTACTGTTAAATCGAGCCAATTTTACCTCTTCAAATCATGATTTTCAGTTGAACCAGTCATCTGCATATGATGTTTACTACTTTTCGTACTTAACGATACTTAAACATCATAGTTTATTTAACCAAAGCTGCTTGACTCTGATTTTAATGTAATTTATAAATAAGATGATGATTAATTAGTCAAAATTTCCCGGTGGAAGTAAGGGGTTTTAAAGCCAAGTTAACTTTCTAAGAATACAACCTGATATGCGCATGTCCTGTAAGGTATGTTATATTGATGACTAAAACGACTAAAGTCATCGTGAACATTGCAAATTTTGATTTTAATTAATGAGGGAATAGGTAGATTTTAAATTCTAAATTGCCCAAAACTCAGGAAGTTTATGCCCAGTAACGTACTAAGTAAATGGGTGTTACTTATATCGTCAATTTGTAGAATTTGTTTTATATTGCAGAGCTCAAAATGTTGCTATTAACTGCATCTGAGCTAGCATGTTAAAAAAACATTGGAATATAATAAAGTCACGACAATGTAATTAATGGATGGCTATAAAAAGGGCGAAAAGATTTTTGAGTAGTTGTTAGAATTACTTCGCTTGTGCTATAATTCTTTATACTAAAAAAACAAGTATATCCCACACGCCATATTCGCCCGTCATACGTGAAATTAAAGATACTTTTTCCAATTACATTTTTAATGCAGGATTCCTTTTACATTACACACCATATAAAAACAACTGAATTGAACTCCGTTAGTCTGTATAGCGACAACAATGGCAGAAGGTACGCCCGTCACTTAAAAGATACCCGCATAACGATAACCAAAATCTGCAGTTATAAAAAAATGCTCTTGGAACCATTTGGTGCTGCATGTACTCCGTGACGTCAAGGCTAGCAAGATCAGGGGAAACTGACAAAGTTGGTCTGATATCAGTTGTTATTCTTGGTTACATAGGCGGCAACAACTCACACTCACCAGTACTCCCAGTTTGTCGCTTCTGTATTAATGATACATGTATTTGAAGTTTGTTTCATCACTGGAAAAATTGGTGAATATATCGGGCTTACATGCTTTAAGTTTTACAGTACCTACCTATCATTGGAAAAATACTGGACTATTGTAATGTGAAGTTTACTACATCACTGGAACACTTACACGCCAAGTGCTAGTACTTTGCCAAAACTTTTGTAACTCGCAGTGTGCGCCTTTCACAGGCAAAATTTCAAAACTGTGCGGGATTTAAAAGCAATTAAACAAGAATAGTATTTTTGTGCTGGATTGTATATTGCCTTCATTGATCAGTGTTTCGTATTGGAATCTAGGAATGCGATAGAGATTTGTTTCACGATAATGCCAATTAAAGGATGTTAGGGTGGCTATCGTTTAACAGATATCATGGATGTTTTTAGGAGATAGACCCAACTTAATCAAGATCGCAAAGCAACTGCCGTATACCAGTACTTCAGACGAATGGACATTAAATCTTTCACGTTATATTCCAGGCAAGTGATTTTCTTAAAACACGTTTTTATCTATTGCTAACACTCCCTTTATCAATATTCCAAAATAAAAATAAAAACAATATTGTCGTCCGCAAAACAAAGAAATTATATTGACATTTTAGATTTCAGATCACTTTAATTTATTCAGTATATCCATCAAAATCAGTCGTAATAGTTGCGGCATGAGGAATGAAATATTGCAGATGCATAGAAATTTAACGAATTTCTGAATACTTTCAGAGGCTACGGTAGAATGGTAACACTGATAACATTTAAAAAAATGGAAAGTTTTATTCAAAATAGTTCGCGTCGTTCTACAGTTGGAAGAAGTTGAAAAAAGTAAATTTCACCGTTTGACTCTGCTATCTAAAATTACCATAAAACTTTATTCCTAGAGATTTTAAAACACGAAACGGGATATTGAAAATATTCCATCACATTTCTAGGTTTGAAGACAGATATAATTTAACTGTGTCAATATTTTCCATAAACCAAGGTACAAAATGTCAATTTATTTAGCGCATTGACTGTGATCTGTCAAAATCGGCATTTAAAGTGTCTGAATTCCGCTTGTTCATCGTATATACCATGCATCATCTTAACATATTGGTAATCTCCCCTATGAAGTCTGTCTACCGAGCATTATATGCCGAGGGAAGTATTTAACACGTAGGTTGCGGATGCAAACCAGAGATAATAAAGGGCAAGTCGAAGAGTCATCTTTATCATCTTCCTAAGTCATAAAATGATTTGAAAAGTCACAACTTTTTTCTGCATGGTACTGTGTAATTCGACTGTCTGTAATATTGTACCAATTTCTACCCATTTGTCCTCTGCGCAATCTTTATCAACAGTGATCAAGAATTTTCTATTTCAAAATAAGTAATTATAACAAATTTCAGCTTCAGCAGATACCAGTTTGTACTGCGTCTGGACCAATTCATCCATTAAAAGATTTTCTCCCAAGTCAATATAAATGGTAATGATAATTTTTGAACACTTCTAAACGTTTTTAAGTTTTAAGCTAATCAATATTGTTCTTTATATATCGTCTGATTCTGCCAAAATGTGAAAACGTCGATGTTGTTGAAATTACCAATTTTGGCTAGTCTGCTTCAGCAGATACCAGTTTGTACTGTGATTTTAAGATGCCTGCGTCTGGAATAATTTATTCATTAAAAGATTTTCCCCCAAGTTAGTATAAACGGTAATGATAGTTTTTAAACACTTTTTAACCTTTTTATATTTTATGCTAATCAATAATTGTTCTTTATATATTGTCTGGTTCTGCTAACACGTGAAAACGTTGATGTTGCCGTAAAGTTATCAACAATATGCATCCAGCACAATATGTTATTCAGGATGATGCTTATGAAGCACAGTCATATTTACTCTTGTTTGTTTGTTTGTTTGTTTCAACTGGTTTGTTTGTTTGTTTGCTTGTTTGTTTACCTCGGTTGGTCCGTGACGGACACATGCCATTAGATCCATGTTTAACTCATGACCTCTTCCAACCTCATACAAAAGTACCAACCTGGATAGCCAGAAATGGCTAATCTATGCATGCTGGCCAATGCATCTTAAAATATTTTAGGTACTATTAACTTTATTTTCTGTTTCATTCTGAGAACATCACATTGAGACACAACGAAATGTATCCTAATGAACTTGTCTGCGTCCATAACCTTGGTTTTTTTTTCTGTAACACGCCTCTGTACTTCAAAATGCGAAAGAGAGCTGGTGACTTGTCGGCCTATAAGCAAATATACTCCGAAATTAGGATGGGTCACTCACGTAAGGGGCCTTTTTCGCTTACATTATCAATTTCTTCGAAAAAAAACCTTTCAGTAAAGTTCTTCGCAAAAGAGGTGCTTGTCAGTCCACCATATCATGGGCGTGTTCATTTATATCCAAACCTTGTTTACGTTTGCACGTGCTTGCCTTTATATATAATAGGTGTCCATTTCAAATGTTTATCTTTCTTGAACATACATGCTCTGTCAAAACGCATTATAGATAGAACATGTAGAAAGAACTATTTGGGCAAAAATTCCAACAACGGTGCACTGGCTTTGAGTTCAACAACACAGTAATCTGGTAACTATTCAAACAGTAAAAGTTATTCAGGTTCTGTTTAACAGTTCAACAAAACGCAATATTAATTACTAATTAATTGATAAAATAGGAAAATATAAAGTAAAAATGATTAAATAAAATCGTTTAATGCTGTTGTTAGATTAATCAGTTCGAATATCCATATTAATTTAACAGATGTTTCTAAACGTTAATTAAAACAACTTAATTCTGAAGATAGAAAGTGTGATCAAAAATATAAAAGACTATTAGTGGTTTTATTTAAAAAAATCACCATTAAAAGAACAACCAATCACAGCGAGTATTGCTGTGGCACAACCTGTAAAAGTACACCTTTGTGACAAATGAAAAGGTTTGAGTAAAATAAATATGTATACTGATGCCCTTAGTTAGTCATAAATCTTTATATACTAGTATTTTAAACTGTGTAACTCAAATCTATTTTTGAACCAAATCAGATAATACTGTAAACAATCGTGGATGTACTAATTCCTTCATATCAGGTATAAAAATATATAATTCAACAACACTTTCCACAAAATCTGTATATTTCACCTTGTGGAATCAAGTTCAAGTTTCACGTTTTCTTATATGATTGGCCAATCAATTAGCAAGTTGGTGTTGATTCTAATCTGCGGGAAATTCAATCAGACGTATTCGTACAACAATCCTAATAAAATTTCACAATTGCGTTCAGAGTATATATGCCGGGTATATGCCGCATGAAATTCATGTTCGACAAATTTAAGTCAAATACCACTCCATCTCGAGTAAAATTTCATCCTTATTTGCTACATAGCCTTTCCATTTTTTTTAGTGATAATCATTTTCTATGTAAGTAATACAGGGTATTTATATTGCGCTATGCCTCCCTTATTTATAATTCCACGTGGCGGTGGAAGTAAGGGTTTTTAAAGCCTATTTAACTTTCTAAGTAGACAACTTGATATGTGCATGGCCTGTAAGGTTCAGTTCAGTTTTATTTCACCAAATAAGACATACTAAAGAAAATACCAAATGTGTGCAGAGCTCGTTAAGCTTGGTCACCTTAGTATATAAATACTGTCTTAAATATAAAAGTAAATAAACATGAAAACAAGCTACAAACAAAGGACAGGACAATGTGCAGACAAACACGACGAGACAAGTGCAAACAAAATGGTGTTGGCTAATGTGGTGGCAATAAATTCAAATTACAAGATATCAATTGGAAATATATGATGTATTAGTAACAAAAGCAATTAATGATTAATACAGATACAATAAGTATGACTTTAGCCCTTTCTTAAACATGTTAAACATATGTTTTGTTTTGGCATTATGAAGTTCTTTATCAATCAAATTCAATTGCAAAGGGCCCTGTCTTCTGATTGTGTTTCTGGCAAGATCATATTTGAAATTAAAAGGACGATACAGTAAACACATTCCCAACTTTCCTGAGTAAACAGTAGGATACGAGTAATTGTGAATAGATCTGTTACGTACAAAATAATCTGAAAAAGTATCAGGAAGGTTGTCATGGGAGTAATTGTACATAAACAAAACCAAGCGCCAATGTATGTTATTTTGATGACTAAAGTCATCGTGGACATTGTAAATGTTGATTTTAATTAATGAGGGAATAGGTAGATTCTACATTCCCTCAGGAAGTTTGTGCCCAGTCACATACCAATTTGACGATTGTCAAGTAGTAAGTTTTGTTTAACATTGCAGAGCTCAAAATGTTGTTATGAACTGCATCCGAGCTAGCATGTTGAAATACATTGGAATGTAATAAGTCACGACAATGTAATTAACGGATGGCTAAAAAAGGGCGAAATTATTTTGAAGTTTTCATGTAAGTAATTGTTAGAATAACCTCGCTTGTGCTATAATTCTTTCTACTAAACAAACAAATGGACCTCAGAACCATTTATAGCCAACGACAAGATATCATGACAGCTCAACTTACTAGAACCAGGGTTAAAGCCCCTACCTATTCCAGATCCTCCAAGTCGACTATGGATGTTTCCATAAAGCATGACGGGTTAGTCTCAAAGCCAAATGGAAGGATTAATCTTGATACTGACAAGGATGACCTGGAGAATTTTATTCGTAGAAAGACACCATTCAGCATTAGCAATGTTAGAACTTTCAGCTCTCAATCCAGAAAAGAAGAACTTGTTCACCATGCTCAGCATTTCAATATTGACATCATCTGCTTGCAAGAACACAGAATACATCATCCTGAAGTGTTACTCCAGGAGAAAATCGATATCCACACGCTAATTACAGCCTCAGCAGAGAAGAACAGCATCAGTGCCACAATCAGAGGAGTTGGTCTTCTTCTATCCCAAAGAGCACTAAAAGCTTGCCACAGCATTGGCAAGATCAGTGAGCACATCATAGCCATAACATTGACTGGCAATCCCGCAACAACCATCATCAGTTGCTATAGTCCCACAAATGTAGAGACGAATGACCCTGATGTAGTTAGCTTCTACTCGGATCTATCTGCAACTGTCTCTGCTGTACCAGCACATAACTTGCTCTTCATTAGAGGAGACTTCAATGCCCAACTAGGTCAAGACAAGGCAAACTTCTCATTCCATAAAGAAAGCAACAACAAAAATGGTAAACACCTTGTGGACTTTTTGGAGCGACATAGTGTACTTGCTGCCAACATCAAGTTCCAACATCATCCAGGTAGGCTGTGGACACACATGTATCCCTCCGGACACTGAGCACAGCTTGACTATACTATCCTATACAGTGTGTCCCAGAATAAACCTTATAATCTTTGCGTGCAATTTTTATGGGTTTAACGGATAGTTGGAAAGTATGTAAAGGTTGCATTTTATAGCCCATGAATTGAACTTTTAGATACCGTTTGTTTCATTTCAATCGGTAAAGTACAACAAAAGTTATGCTTTGTCAAATAATTGAATGTAAAATTT
>JXSR01S005927.1:56272-66282 GCA_000969725.1 Ophiothrix spiculata
AATGATATGTTCTGTTAAAACAAAACAGACGCATTTTGACACAATTGCTGGTGTGAAACAATTTTTTTGACCAGTTGGTGACTAGTGTCCTCTTGAGAAGTGAACTGGCTAGCCGATTAAATGGAACCATTTGGCGCTGCATGTACTTTGTGACGTCAAGGCTAGCAAGATCAGGGGAACTGACAAACTTGGTCTAATATCAGTTGTTATTCTTAGTTACATAGGCGGCAACAACTCTCACTCACCAGTACTCCCAGTTTGTCGCTACTGTATCAATGATACATATGTATTTGAAGTTTGTTTCATCAAAATTGGTGAATATATCGGGCTTACATGCTTTAAGTTTTACAGTACCTACCTATCATTGGAAAAATACTGGACTATTGTAATGTGAAGTTTACTACATCACTGGAACACCTACACAACAAGTGCTTACGTTGCCAAAACTTTTGTAACTCTCAGTGTGCACCTTTCACAGGCAAAATTTAAAAATTGTGCGGAATTTAAAAGCAATTAAACAAGGATAGTATTTTTGTGCTGGATTGTATATTGCCTTCATTGATCAGTGTTTCGTCTTGGAATCTGGGAATGTGATAACTATAGAGATTTGTTTCACGAATAACGCCAATTAAAGGATGTTATCGTTTACGTCTAATTCAACAGATATAATGGATGTTTTTAGGAGATAGACCCAACTTAATCAAGACCGAAAAGCAACTGCCGTATACCAGTACTTCAGACGAACGGACATTAAATCCTTCACGATATATTCCAGGCAAGTGATTTTCTTAAATCGCGTTTTATCTATTGCTAACACATCCTTTGTCAATATTCCAAAATAATAACAAAAACAATATTGTCTTCCACAAAACAAAGAAATGTATTTTATCTTGAAATTTTAGATTTCAGATCACTTGAATTTATTCAGTATATCCATCAAAATCAGTCGCAATAGTTGCGGCATGAGGAATGAAATATTGCAGATGCATAGAAATTTAATGATTTTTTATATAAATGATAAAAAACAATGCTGTATCGGCCTACATGGCCTATGCAAGACAAAGGCATATTTTAATTGAGAGTCTGTGGTAGAATGGTAATACTGATAACATTTAAAAAATAGAAAGTTTTATTCAAAATAGTTCCCGTCGTTCTACAGTTGAAAGAGGTCGAAAAATAGTAAATTTCACCGTTTGACTCTGCTATCTACAATTACCATAAAACTTTATTCGTAGAGACTTTAAAACACGAAACGGGATATTGAAAATATTCAAGCACATTTCTAGGTTTGAAGATAGATGTAATTTAAGAGTGTTAATATTTTCCATGAAAATGTCAATTTATTTAGCGCATTGACTGTGATCTGTCAAATTTGGCATTTAAAGTGTCTGAATTTTGCTTGTTCATCGTATGCATCATCTTAATATTTTGGTAATCTCCCCTATGAGGTCTGTCTACCGAGGGAAGTATTTAACACGAAGTTTGCGGATGCAAACCAGAGATAGGAGAGATAATAAAGGGCAAGTCGAAGATGTCATCTTTACCATCTTCCTAAGTCATAAAATGATTTGGAAAGTTACAACTTCTTTCTGCATTGTACTGTGTACTGTCCGTAATGTTGTACCAATTTCTACCCATTTGTTCTTTGCGGAACCGTTATCAAGGATTTTTCTTTTTCACAGTAAGTAATAACAAATTTGGGCTAGTCTGCTTCAGCAGATACCAGTTTGTACTGTGATTTTAAGATGTCTGCGCGTGGACTAATTTTCTGAATTTCTCCCGAGTTAATATAAATGGTAATGATAATTTTTGAACACTTTGGCGCAAAGTCAAAATCCTTAGCGGGAACATTGCTGGTGATTGGTACTCCTATAAGCAAATTTACTCCAAAATTAGGATGGGTCACTCACGTAAGAGGCTCTTTTCGTTTACATTATCAATTTCTTCGAAAAAACACCTTTCAGTATAAATTCAGTCTTCGTAAAAATGCATAAAAGAGGTTCTTGTCAGTCCACCCTATCATGGGCGTGTTCATTTATATCGAAACCTTGTTTACGTTTGCACGTGCTTGCCTTTATATATAATAGGTGTCCATTTCAAATGTTTATCTTTCTTGAACATACATGCTCAGTCAAAACACATTATAGATAGAACATGTAGAAAGAACCATTTGGGCAAAAAATCCAACACCGGTGCACTGGCTTTGAGTTCAACAACACAGTAATCTGGTAACTATTCAAACAGTAAAAGTTATTCAGGTTCTGTTTAACAGTTCAACAAAACGCAATATTAATTACTAATTAATTGATAAAATAGGAAAATATAAAGTAAAAATGATTAGATAAAATCGTTTAATGCTTAGTTGTTGTTAAATTAAATCCACATTAACTTAACAGTTGTTTCTAAAGGTTAATGAAAACAACTTAGTTCTGAAGATAGAAAGTGTGATCAAAAATAAAAAAAGACTATTAGTGGTTTTATAAAAAAAAAATTCACCATTAAAAGAAGAACCAATCACAGCGAGTATTGCTGTGGCACAACCTGTAAAAGTGCACCTTTGTAACAAATGAAAAGGTTTGAGTAAAATAAATATGTATACTGATGCCCTTAGTTAGTCATAAATCTTTATATATTTTAAATTGTGTAACTCAAATCTATTTTTGACCAAATCTGATAATATTGGTAGATTGTAAACAATCGTGGATGTACTGACTCCTTCATATCGGGTATAAAAATATAATTCTACAACATTTTCCACAAAATCTGTATATTTCACCTTGTTGAATCAAGTTCAAGTTGCACGTTTTCTTATATGATTGGCCAATCAATTAGCGAGTTGGCGTTCATTCTAATCTGCGGGAAATTCAATCAGACGTATTCTTACAACAATCCTAATAAAACTTTATAAATTGTTTTCGGAGTATCTGCCGTGGTATATGCCGCATGAAATTCATGTTCAACACATTTAAGATTTTACCCTTAGTGGCTACATAGCTTTTCCATTTTTTTTAAATGATAATCATTTTCTATATATGTAAGTAATATAAGGGATTTATATTGCGCTATGCCTCCTTATTTATAATTCTACGCTGTGGAAGTAAGAGTTTTTAAAGCCAATTTAACTTTCCAAGTAGACAACTTGATATGTGCATGGCCTGTAAGATATGTTATTTTGATGACTAAAGTCATCGTGGACATTGTAAATGTTGATTTTAATTAATGAGGGAATAGGTAGATTTTAAATTCTAAATTCCCTCAGGAAGTGTATGACCAGTAACGTACTAAATAAATGGGTGTTACTTATAGACGATTGTCAGTTAGTAAGTTTTGTTTAATATTGCAAAGCTCAAAATTGAACTGCATCTGAGCTAGCATGTTGAAAAACATTGGAATATAATAAGGCACGACAATGTAATTAACGGATGGCTCAAAAAGGGCGACATTATTTTGAAGTTTTCATGTAAGTAATTGTTAGAATAACCTCGCTTGTGCTATTATTCTTTCTACTAAACAAACAAATGGACCTCAGAACCATTTATAGCCAATGACAAGATATCATGACAGCACAACTTACTAGAACCAGGGTTAAAGCCCCTACCTATTCCAGATCCTCCAAGTCGACTATGGATGTTTCCATAAAGCATGACGGGTTAGTCTCAAAGCCAAATGGAAGGATTAACCTTGATACTGACAAGGATGACCTGGATAATTGTATTCGTAGAAAGACACCATTCAGCATTAGCAATGTTAGAACTTTCAGCTCTCAATCCAGAAAAGAAGAACTTGTTCACCATGCTCAGCATTTCAATATTGACATCATCTGCTTGCAAGAACACAGAATACATCATCCTGAAGTGTTACTCCACGAGAAAATCGATATCCACACGCTAATTACAGCCTCAGCAGAGAAGAACAGCATCAGTGCCACCATCAGAGGAGTTGGTCTTCTTCTATCCCAAAGAGCACTAAAAGCTTGCCACAGCTTTGGCAAGATCAGTGAGCGCATCATAGCCATAACATTGACTGGCAATCCCGCAACAACCATCATCAGTTGCTATAGTCCCACAAATGTAGAGACGAATGACCCTGATGTAGTTAGCTTCTACTCGGATCTATCTGCAACTGTCTCTGCTGTACCAGCACATAACTTGCTCTTCATTAGAGGAGACTTCAATGCCCAACTAGGTCAAGACAAGGCAAACTTCTCATTCCATAAAGAAAGCAACAACAAAAATGGTAAACACCTTGTGGACTTTTTGGAGCGACATAGTCTACTTGCTGCCAACATCAAGTTCCAACATCATCCAGGTAGGCTGTGGACACACATGTATCCCTCCGGACACTGAGCACAGCTTGACTATGTCCTATACAGTGTCCCAGAATAAACCTTACAATCTTTGCGTGCAATTTTCATGGGTTTAACGGATAGTTGGAAAGTATGTAAAGGTTGCATTTTATAGCCCATGAATTGAACTTTTAGATACCGTTTGTTTCATTTCAATCGATAATGTACAACAAAAGTTATGCTTTGTCAACTAATTGAATGTAAAATTTGCTGGTCCAGTTTCACGAGTTTGTAAGTTCCCCTTGAATAAAGATCTATTGAGTATTGTCATTGATCTGTTCACTCAACCGTAACAATGTTTACTTATTTACTACACACATGCTTCCTTTTATCTATGCTGAAAAAATGAACAAATTTGATGTAAAAATAAGACAGATATGATAAGTTTTCCAAGGTGACTCATTTTTATTCCATTCAGACACACCCTTACTTTATGGCCAATAATCATGAAATTGGACCAGACAAAAATCCACCCAAAAGTTTGATACAACATAACTTTTGTTGTATACTACTGATTGAAATGAAACAAACGGTATCTAAAAGTTCAACTCATGGGCTATAAAATGCAATCTTTACATACTTACTGACTATCCGTTGCATGCAAAGATTGTAAGGTTTATTCTGGGACACCCTGTAGTAATAAGGAAATGGCAGAACAGCATTAAGAACTGCAGAGCTTATTCATCATTTGGAAGTGTTGGATCTTCCTCACATAGCTTGGTGTCTACCATACTTGTATTATTGATTGATTGATTAGAATTTCAATGCAGGATTCTTTTTACATTACCCACCAAAACATCTAAGCATCCAAAACAGTTTAATTGAACTCTGTAGTGATAACAATGACAGAAGGTACTCACGTCAATTAAAAGATACCCGTATAACAATAACCAAAGGCTGATAAAAATGCTCTTGAGAAGTGAACTGGCTAGCCGATTAAATGGAACCATTTGGTACTGCATGTACTCTGTGACGTCAAGGCTAGCAAGATCAGGGGAAACTGACAAACTTGGTCTGATATCAGTTGTTATTCTTGGTTACATAGGCGGCAACAACTCACACTCACCAGTACTCCCAGTTTGTCGCTACTGTATCAATGATACATGTATTTGAAGTTTGTTTCATCACTGGAAAAATTTGTGAATATATCGGGCTTACATGCTTTAAGTTTTACAGTACCTACCTATCATTGGAAAAATACTGGACTATTGTAATGTGAAGTTTACTACATCACTGGAACACCTACACACCATGTGCTTACTTTGCCAAAGCTTTTGTAACTCTCAGTGTGCGCCTTTCACAGGCAAAATTTCAAAACTGTGCGGAATTTAAAAGCAATTAAACAAGAATAGTATTTTTGTGCTGGATTGTATATTGCCTTCATTGATCAGTGTTTCGTCTTGAAATCTGGGAATGTGATAACTATAGAGATTTGTTTCACGATTAACGCCAATTAAAGGATGTTATCGTTTACGTCTAATTCAACAGATATAATGGATGTTTTTAGGAGATAGACCCAACTAATCAAGACTGTAAAGCAACTACCGTGTACCAGTACTTCAGACGAATGGACATTAAATCTTTCACGTTATATTCCAGGCAAGTGATTTTCTTAAAACACGTTTTTATCTATTGCTAACACATCCTTTGTCATTATTCCAAAATTATAACAAAAACAATTTTGTTGTCCGCAAAACAAAGAAATGTATTTTACTGAATACTTTCAGAGTCTATGGTAGAATGTTAATACTGATAACACTTAAAAAATGGAAAGTTTTATTTAGAATAGTTGAAAGAGGTAAAAAAAGGTAAATTTCCCCGTTTGACTCTGCTCTATAAATTACCATAAAGCTTTCCCTAGAAGTTTTAAAACACAGGACGGGATATTGAAAATACTCAAGCACATTTCTAGGTTTGAAGATAGATATAATTTAAGTGTGTTAATATTTTCCATGAAAACTAAGGCACAAAATGTCAATTTATTTAGCGCATTGACTGTGATCTGTCAAATTTGGCATTTAAAGTGTCTGAATTTTGCTTGTTCATCGTATGCATCATCGTAATATTTTGGTAATCTACCCTACGAAGTCTGTCTACCGAGGGAAGTATTTAACACAAAGGTTGCGGATGCAAACCAGAGATAATAAAGGGCAAGTCGAAGAAGTCATCTTTACCATCTTCCTAAGTCATAAAATCATTCGGAAAGTTACATCTCCTTTCTGCGTGGTACTGTATACTATACCATGTACCATTTATATTTCTACCCATTTGTTCTTTGCGCAATCGTTATCAAGGATTTTTCTTTTTCACAGTAAGTAATAACAAATTTTGGCTACACTCTTAGAAAGAAAGTATCAAATATGAGACAAAAAGGAACAATTTTGATCCTTTTTAGGTATCAAATATGAGCTTATCCTTTAAGGATCAAAGTGATCCCAAAAAAAGGATCAACATTTTTGATCCGAAAAAGGATCAAATATTTCTTATAAAAAAGACCTGCAAAAAACATCACACTGAAGTGACGCTAGCAGGGTTTGAACCCACGCCGCACTCATACCTGCTGGTAATTACGAGACCAATGCCCTAACCACTCGACCACGGGACTGTGTGATGAAATCGACGTATTTATACATGTTACACCATTGTATACATTCCCCGCTGTGTAGCGGTTATGGGGTGTACTCCAATATGAAACAAAATATCACGTTGGATCCAAAATGCGGTATCAAAATGTGAGCTCATCCTTTCCGTATCAAAGTAATCCAGAAATACGGATCAAAACTTTGATATTGTAATCAAAAACGATCAAAATAAAATGATCCTAAAAAAGGATCAAAAATGATCCTGGTGAATTTGATCCATTTGTATATATTGATCCGCATCCTTAAAGGATCAAAAGTGATCCTTAAAGGATCAAAATAAAATGATCCCGAAAAAGGATCAAAAATTTGATCCCGGCCTTTTAAGAGTGTAGTCTGCTTCAGCAGATACCAGCTTGTACTGTGATTTTAAGATGTCTGTGTGTGGACTAATTTTCTGATTTTCTTCAAAGTTAATATAAACGCTAATGATAGTTTTTGAAGTTTTAAGCTAATCAATTGTTCTTTATAAATGCCTGGTTCTGCCAAAATGTTAAAACGTTCACGTTGTTTTAAAGTTATCAACAATACGGCATCCAGTACAATTATGTTATTCAGGATGACGCTTTATCATTTTATTGACGATTATGAAGCACAGACATATTTGTTCTTAATTTTTTCCAGTAACCTAATTTTCTGTTTCATTTGAAAAACAAACATCGCATAATTTGAGACATAATGGAAGGTTTCTTATTAAATTCACGTCAAATAAACTTTTCCTGCGTCCATAACCTTGTTTTCTGCAATACGCCTAGCTACGCCTCTTTACTTCAAAAAAAAAATCGAAGAGAGCTGGTGATTGTACTCAAATAAGCAAATTCACACCAAAACTAAGATGGGTCACTCACCGTAACAAGACCTTTTCACTGTCCGTATCATTTTTTCCGAAAAATCTTTCAGTAAGGTACTTCGTGAAAATACATAAAACGGGGTGCTTGCCAGTCCAGCTATGGGCGTGTTCATTTAGAAACCTTGTTTACGTTTTGCACGTGCTTGGTTTTTATCATAGATCCTGTGCTTTTATATTGGTGTCCATTTCAAATGTTTATCTTTCTTGAACATACATTCTCAGTCCTATGCTCAGTTAAAAGACATTTTATAGTAAGAACCCTCTGGGCAAAAAGTTCAACATCAGTGCACTGGCTTTGAGTTCAACAACACGGTAATCTGGTAACCATTTAAACAGTAAAAGTTATTCAGTAACTTAATAATTAATAGATAGATAAAATATGACAAAATAAAGTACAAATGTGTGTGTTTGGTGTAGAGGTGGCAACAGCATTATTTGCATTTTAAAGAGAGAGTTTGACAATAATATATATATATACGATTTTCTATGGCATAATATCTTAAAATGATCAGAATCGATCACTGAGTACAAATACAAGAACAATTGCAAAAAATGAACTTATTAATTTTGCATTGTATTGGGGGGGGGGGCAAACATGCAAAAACTTATCCTCAGAGTAATGGGATCAAGGAGATACTTTCTGAATTATGTTTACAAATAAAGACATTTTGAGTTGCGAATGAAACAATTAAATTTATTTTACAATTTTTACGGGGCAAAAACTGCATAACGCTCAAATTCCTCCTATATGAATCACATCCAAATACCCGATACCGGCCTGGAATACCAGACATCTCAGTTCTATTCAAATTTTATCAGGTGTAAAATGAAGTGACATAATCGCTACTCCGTATTGGTTAACGCTATCATTGTCTACTCCCAAGAATGCAAATGAGCCAATTGAATACAATGGCAGGCTCTACCGCACATATAACAGGGAACTCAACAACGGAATAAAGCTCATTATCCTCATTTGCATTCTTGGGAGTAGACAATGATAGCGATACCCAGTATTGAAGTGATTACGTAACTCACCCAGTTAATGGATCACCCACATACTTTTGTGTGGAGGTCAGGTCGTTTTATCTTTTGTCATGTTTGTTACGTGTAATTTTACAATTTTTACGGAGGAAAATGATCCCATTTCTCTAGTTTTTTTTTAAAATGCCAAAAATAAGTTTAAAAATGCACAAAATCCCACCGCTGCCACCAAAATTTTTCAAAAAATAAGATAAAAATCAAAAATTTGAGAAAACCGTTCCTAGACATTTGTTTCTAAATTCCAAAAATCAAAAAAGTTTAAAATTTAACAAATGCAAATTTTAGTTAGGCTTTGCAGAAATTTTGGGGGCAAAAATACGTTTTTTGGCATTTTTTGCCAAAATCGACATTTTGGTCAAAAACATATATCACAAATATGTTCAGGGTAAAAAACCGCTTCTAAAAATGTATACTTTTATATTGTTTATGCAATTAGTTTGAGAGTTAGAGTACAAAAACAGTTCATGCTAGTTAAAGGTCTACCCCAGCTTTAAACACAAGTTTAGAGTAAAATGTGTATGTTGTTGCCCTCGCTAAGTCGTATATTTTCATTTTTAACTGTTTTACTCAAAATCAACTTTTGAACAAAATCTGATATATAATATCGGTAGATTGTTAACAATCGTGTATGTACTGATTCCTTCACATCGGGTATAAATATATATAATTCTACAACACGTTACACGAAATCTGTTAGTATATACTTCTGTTTGTGTCACCTTGTTACACGATCGACGAATTGTGTCACCTTGTTGAATCAAGTTCAAGTTGCTCGTTTTGTTACATAATTTTCCAATCAATTAGCGAATTGGCGTTGATTCTAATCTGCGGGAAATTCAATCAGACGTATTCTAACAATTCTGATAAAACTTCACAAATTGCTTTCAAAGTATCTGCTAGGGTGTAAGACTGCATGAAATTCATATTGAACAATCTGAAGTCAAATACCACTTCAGTTCGAGTAAGACTTTACTCTTATTGGTTACATTTCATTTTTGATCATTTTCCATGTCACCGAATCCATTCCAGCCTCACTCCCTTCCTGGTCTACGTCATCTGAACTCATGTGCTGTGAACATTCCTTTCCGTCGTCTGACTCTTTCTCAGAGATTCTTCTACTCTTATGCTCCATCAC
>JXSR01S005929.1:0-10809 GCA_000969725.1 Ophiothrix spiculata
TTTACTTCATAGATTGCAGATAAATCAAAAGAAATTGCAGTTTTTTGTTGAATCTGCCAATAGAACCCAATTTTAAATTTTCAACTCTATATTTCTTTGTCGACAACGATAATTAATTATGAAAGAAAATTATGTTTTCGATTTATATGGGTTGAATTTGACAATGACAGTTTGCATGCTTCCATTACCGCTAACACTTCAAATGATAGAAAAATCTTGAAATGTCAGGAAAAAAATACTGAACTTGTCCAATGCCCCTTAATTAATGGACAAGAGACTGGCTTACCAAGCTGGTTTGCTGATGGCCGGCTTTTCCAGACTTTTAACAAGTCTCAGTCATTTCCATACATGTATCTATAGATACTGACTTTAATAAGTGAGCAAAGAGCTTTCACCCTTTGAAAACATCAAAATTTATACCTTGTACAGGGAGAAACTTGTGCTTCACAATCATCTATACTTATTGTCTACTTTTTAATGCCTCTTCCCCCTGGAAAAATATCAGAGGATAAGGAAGAGCTTTTATTTAAATTAAGATGTATGAAGTTTTACAATTAACTCTTTGAGTCGAGTTCCAGTTAAAAGTTTAAATGTTCAAAAAATACTAAGTAACAACAAAATACTGCACAGACTAATGGCCCACCATCGTTACAAAATAGTGGAACATCGATGCCTGTGGGTCTGTTTTCCGTTCATTTCCAAGAGTCAATGAATTTGTAAACCAATCTTATCTAATCTTGATTCCTAACCAACCAAACAAGCAGTCAAGTCCATTACTCAGCACATGATTGTAAACAGTGCTGATAGCGTCTGGCGGATTGTAAACCCACCGTCTGGAGGACAGGAAAGAACGCGATCCAGTCCTTCCTGTCTTGCAATTTTCCTTTGCAAACTCATTTGTTACCGACTAGAAAGTATGCATGAGCACTGGACAAGAAAATTCCTAGTAAATAACCCAGTTTTGAAACCTAGTGTATAATTTTGGGTACCTGTTGTAATATGGACCCTTAGGCAGACCAGAAATGAATTTATTTGTGGAGTTTTATTGCGGAGACTTGAGCCCAGAGCTTTTTCCCATAGGAATAGACCCTTGATTGAAGGGTCTCGTGTTGAACTACTTTTCATTCCAATGTAGCTGTTTTGTCTTTGATGCTCAAGCTGTCCAAGATAATATTTTGCCCAGGTATGCCTGATCAGAATAAATTTCGTTGAAGGTTGATCTACATGTTGAGAGCAACAAGGCCGTATTTGCAAGGCAAAAATCCCTAATTTAGGCCTTGTATTTTGAGGCGAGCGAGTGCAATAGCACACCATCACACACCTAAAATGTGATGGGTCACCCCGAAAGGGGGGACTTTGCAAATTATATCAATTTTGATTTTATCATTTCATCTGTTACAGCATTTTCTAAGCTTTAAAATGACAGCTTATTTGTTGAAATTGATCAAGGCAATCAAATTTTACAACAGAAAATCTACTAGATATTCTTATTATTTTCTTCATTTTTTGCTGCCTATTTTCATCAGTTTCTTGAAAAGTGTTCTGTCGCAAAGTTCCCCTTGTTGGGGTGAGTCATCACAAATGATCTTCAGGAGTGTGATTTTGAGTACACCTAAATCTGGTGAAATTATACACAATTAGATACGAAATGCACACATACAGTACACCTGAAGAACTTGAGAAGTGCTATTTGTAGCACACCAGGTATTTTCAAATTACAAGTCGCCTAATTTATAAGGTTTCGAGACCTGGTGGTGCTTTCAAGATTAATAGTCTATATGTTAGCCAATAACATCATTCATCTGGAAAGACCCATCCGGTCTTGAAATCTTTTGTTTTCAGGATTAATGATGCATACAGTCTAGTTGCTCTCATCCCTCGGTGTATTGTTTGTGGTGTATTTCTTGATACTAACGTGCATTTTCAAAATTTTGATGGCTTGCACCTACACTTTCAAAAAAAGAAAAAGAAAAAAGAATGCATCCACAAACAATACAAAATGTTGATGATCAGACATCAAAGTTTGATTACACTTTTTAAGTAGTGGTTTGAAAGAGTTTGGTTTACTTTTAACTTTAATTTCATTAAATGTGAAATGAATGAATGTTCTACTGTATGTATTTTCACAAAGTTTGTTCACATTGTTATATTTTGCACTGCCTTGTATAACCCAGACAGAATGGCAGGGTACCTTTCATATTGTTACTTTCATTGTTATTCTTAATTATTTTAACTCAAAGTAAGGAATGGGTACATGAATGTTATTTATACCTGTGGCTTAATACACACATTCATACCTTCCTACATTTTGTACCTTCTAGTTCTAGTCGGCATAAGGCCAACAAAAAAAAAGAGTTGTATGGTTGTACTCGACCCCCCACCCCTTTTTTTTCGAAACTGGAAAAAAGTTTTTACTGTACAAAAGTATACCGCCTAATTTTCAGATTTCCAAAAAAAGGGTTTTTTTCGTTTGAGAATTTTCATTTTTTGAAAATATTTTTTAAGTTGCTGTTTTCATTTTGTTTCCATTTAAAACTGTTTTTAAACTTGTATAAAGCGATTTTTCAGTACAGTAGACTTATTTGCATCTTTATAGAGGCCATAATTGTGTGTAATTTTGACTTACATTTGAAAAAAAAATCCGCCAGCCCGCACTTGCTCAAAAAAAGTTGTGGAGGACGACCAAACAATTTTTTGGGCCTAATTTGTACCTGCTGCCTGATCAAATAGAAGTACAGACCATCACGTTTGAGGAGCTAAATTTAGCCATCTAGCTCTCTTTAACAACATTCCAGAAGTGTCTTATATTAGGGGGGTGTGTTAATTTGCAAATGTTGACATTTTAATGCGGGGCCCCCTTCAAAATATGGTATCACCAATACAAATCAAGAATATGAAAGAAATTTTGAGAGTTGCATAACCCCCCTGTACACACCCTTTGAAAATTTGCTGACATGGTTTCCGAATTCGGCAGGTTTTAAGTAGCAGACGCTTTGCATGTACAAACATACATTATATTGTACATAAAATCAATTTTAAACTATCCAATATCATTTTTAACAATTAATCATATATAAAAGTATTGAATGACAAATCATTTAGCATGTTTAAAGGCATAATTGTAATTTTGTGGGCAAGGGTAACTTCATTTTTTGCTTATAATGAATACCAGCATACAGCTGTGAAAAGGCTTGAACAGGTATTTCCATAAAATAACAATTATGGCAAGGGTAAATATATATATTTATGTATAAATATATATTCGGCTTTCCCTGTCCAGCATCACTTGCGTGGTTATGTTGTGGTATAATGCAGCCTACGGATTTTTGAAAGTCTCCTGTAGAATTTTTAAGTCTCCTGTAGAAACCAACGTAAGGATCAGCCTCAGACTTTCTTGTTAACCGTTTCCTGAACATCTACAGTTCGATCCCTGTCTTAGACACCCTGTTATATCCATGACTTAGATGTCCAAATACCTCGTTCAAACCTCAAGAGTCCCCATCAGGAATTCTCTACCTGATTACAATTCCAGCTTTGGAGAAGGGGTCGAGGTGAATTGGCTATCTTGGCAACAACTGCGCTGTTAATGCCGTGATTATATTAGCGACCAAACAACCAAAAGAGGAAAGAAAAAACAGAGGAGCAGAAGCAATTTGAGCGAAAGACAATGGATTTATTCCACTTAAGCCTTTGTCTTTATGTCTGAAATTAATTTTCATTCATTTACACTACTGTATTATTTTCAGGCAATGTACAAGATTGTTTGTATGTCTTATCCCTACAACCCTTGTAGATGATTCAAGTTATATGAAATTTTAAGTTCCAAGAATCTGGAACGTGATAAAAATTGCATGTTTAGCAATCAATTTTCTATCCTTATCAACCTTTGTTCTCCAAACTTGATAAAAATGACGAAAAACACTTTTAAAATAACACCTTTTACCTCGAAAAACACTTTGTTTTATCTGTATTGAACACCTTTAACACTATCTTTCATGTATCATGTCATTTCAACAAATTTCTGAACTTCATATAATATCACCTATACAAATACATGGTGCAAATCTTCCGAATTCGGCAACCTCATGCCAAAACTTTCAGAGCGTATGTACAGGGGGGTTCCTGAACTCAATATTATTTTTTCTTTGTCATATTCTTGTTTTGTAGGGTCTACTTACTACATATTTTAAGGGGGGCCCCGCAAAAATTTTGAAAAAAAAAGGTGTCAGAGTCTTCAAAACTTCCCACACAAAGTATATGAAGGATATGTGTTTAACTGATTGATACCAACAACTTTTTAGCCCGGGGGGGCCACTGCCATTGACCAGTGGATATCATCCGCGACCATGGAGCTCCAAAAAGCACCCTAAACAAGTATTTTGTGTGGTCTGAAAATGCATCCCTTTACAAGTATGTCATGTCTGATTTGCTACCCTAAACAAGTATTTCCACTGAATTCTACCCCCTAAATAATCAATTCTCTTATTATCTCTCCATAGTTGATTGATTTTTTAGACCCTATACAAGTATTGTTGTGAAAAACATACCCTTTTTGTCACTTTTGGCCTGATTTTGACACCCTATTCGTGTTACGTAAGTACAGTGCCCATTCATGAAAAACATACCCTTTAACAGTGAATTTTTGGTCGCGCATGATATCCACTGAGCATTGGCAGTGGCCCCCCTGGGCTTTTTAGGTGGCATAAACATCAGGAATGAGTGATCATTGTAAATGCTTTGTATGAATTATTTTGCACTAGTACTGTTCTCTATTAAAATAAATTTTTATTATTTTCCTACATGAAGAATGTATGAGCTACGGTAATCAAACTTGATGACATGAAGGTTGCTTGTGCTGTGAAACTTTTGATAATGTGGTTAACACCTAAGTGGTCTAGGGTGGGTCCATATGGAGCCAACATTCGATTTTTGAGCGTCAGAGCAAAAACCCGAAGTAATTTTTCATCGCCCTTCTATGTATTTGTCTTTACCATACGCTGGCAAAAAATTCAAATCGACCCACCCCTTCCCATGCTAATTAGCATAAATAAGCATTTTCGAGGGCGCTTGTTTCTCTAAAGCCCATAAAGTCGTGACCGAACAGCTTTTTTCAAATTTTATTTTGGGAATGTATTTTTACTTACATGCTGCAAATTATATGAGCCAAATTTTATTGACAAATTCCATTAGGGGGAAGGGAGTTTTCAAATTTTTAGCGGGAAAATTTTGACACGACACAACAAATTGGTTTTAAGGTCAGATACCAAAAACTTAGCCTGTGGGTCATTGTAATTTCAAGGTCACTGCAACAACTCTTTAAACCAGTTCTGCTTTTAAACCATTGACCTACATGAACCATACTTGCAGAATAATGGTGCGTTCATAGTCCACCGATTTCACAACGATTTCATCGCAAGACGTCTACCGATACGCAGTCTTCAAAAGTTATAGCGCAATATGCGCAGCGCGTTTAAAGACTGCGTATCGAGAGACGTCATGTGATGAAATCGTTGTGAAATCGATGGACTATGAATGCACCATAAGTAGCCCTTGACATAGGATGCATCTTTGTGGGTTAAGGTCAAGGTCATTCAAGATCAAAAGGTCATTTGAGGATAAATGGCCATAAATGATCAAAAGCAGGGGGGGTAGGACATGACGTCATCAGATTTTGAAACTCCCATTCAAAAAACTTAAATTTTAACTAAAGCTCCAAAATTTCATTTCATGCCCTTACTTAGCGTATGAAAATATGCAGATTTCAAAACCGTTGGGTTTGGGACTTCAACCCTGGAAAACTAAAAAGATATTTTGACTTTTTTGAAAAATAAACGGATTTTTAATTAGGCCTACGGATAGTGTGACGTCATACGAGACATGCGCTCTGTATATCTGCCGTTCGCATCTTGAAAATAGGCTCATTTTCAGCCGGGTGTACGAGTATTACAAAATTACTTCAGCAAGTAGGTAAAACCCGTGGCCAAGTGGATACGGCGACCGCCTTCGACGCGGAAGGTCCGTGGATCGAACCCAGCTGCCGAAAATATTTTGGTCTCATTTTTTTTTCCTTATCAAACTTTCTTTTCTTATGACTCTTTATCAGTATCTATATTTAAAAAAACAAAACAAACATCGATAGTTTTTTTTTTCCAAATACCAAAACAAATATGATGCCATGATCATCATGAGCCTATACAGCATGCACTTGTCACTTGTCAGTCTTGTGCGGCGCCGTTGAGCTAGCTGCATGTCATGATCGTGTAACATGATGTGCAACATGAAAAAAGGTGGTTTATTTATTTTTGATAATGATTGTATACACATAGGGTCTATAATAGAAAAAGATTCAGCTTGTGATTTCGGGCTTTATATTTTGCAAATTAGTAAAACTTGGTAAATATTTCAAATAAATCTTCTAATCAAAATTCAACACGTGATCATCACCATCCTCGTACATTTTTATTGAAGGCAGTAATTTGTGATTTAGGTGGTTTCGGTGGTACCGTGCGTAGAAAAAGGGATCGTCCTACCACCACTGATCAAAAGTTTGTCCTGAGATCTTGTATAGGTCATAAATTTAAAGGTCATTATAATAACTCTGTCCTTAAAGCAATACTATAAGATTTTGATCAAAAATGGTTTATAGTAAAAACAGCATAAAATGGAGGAATGTGACTATCTAAAAGCGTTGTCAAGTGTATTTTGTGAAAAAAAAAATATTTGCCACCAAATGATGGATAAAAAGCACATGCATGCTTTCCTATAGATACTAATACATGTGGAATTCAATTTGGGATCCCGAATTGAATTCAACAAATGGCCATAACAGAAAAAGTAAGCGTCTTTGAGCCAAATCTTTTGGAGGGTATTCATATCTACCAAAAACAAACCCAATAAGCCCAAAAAAATCAAAAGTCATGGGTTACATAGTATTGCTTTAATATACATTTAACATGTATTTGAGTTGTACCTTGAATAAAAGACCTTTAGAATCTGTGGTGCAAGACTGTGTCTTAAGCTGAATTCAGACTCGACGCAAACGCACGACGCACCGAGCATGTGCAGTAAAAGATTTGAGGAATTCCGATCAATTGATATCAAAATGCAACACCACTTGCAGCAACGCAAATCGAGTTGAGTAAAGCTGAACTTTCCATTGCGTTTTCATGTAATCGCCTGCCGCAGTCCGCTTGCGTTTTGAGTGTGAATTCATTTGCGGTGCCGTTTGCGGTGAAAATTATCGGAAACGCAACGCATTGCATTTTGAGTATGAATTCAGCTTTAGTGGGTTCAGGTGAAGGTCAAGGTCATTTAAGGTCAATTCCAAATATGATCAAAAATTGAACAGAGGTAAATGATGATATAATATGAATAAGGTTAATAAAGCAGGCGAGACTGCTGGTTCGCAAACCATCTCGTTTCTATATCTGATCAAGGATCCTGTCGGTTCAAGCAGTGTTAGGAATTGTATTTTTCATATAATAAATGGAAAATTGGTATATTTTGTGAACTTGTGTTGCATTTATTTATGAAATTGAGTGGGATATTTTGTAACAAATGGTTCGGGTCATATCAAAATATAAAAAGTGGGATTGCAGTATCATAATAAAGATGCAGTTACATTTTGTTATTTAATTTTAATTCTATGTGGCAGAGGCTTAACTTATGTAGATATCAATTCATCAATTAGCTGATTTTCCCCGTTTTTCCAGGAAAAATTGTTAAGAGTGCACATGACACTGCCATTTCTAATCTTACGAAGAGGTTCTTTAATCAGTATTTCTTGCACGCAAACTAGATCAAGCGATATTAGGATTAAAGGAATAAGAACGGGAGGCCATTTGGTCTGTCCTGTCTTGAGTATATGCAGATAACAAAAGTGTGTTCAACCCCTTTTATATTGAAGTTGATTATGGAGAAATATTCCAGAACAGAGCCAGATCTCAAAATCTCACTAAAATCACAAAAAAAGTCCAAATACAATTATATGTAGCTGGAAGGGCAGCGGCTTGGGAAGCGGAAGGTCCTTAGTTCGAATCATGGTCAAAACACAGGTAATCATCATTTTTTAAGATCAGGGAGAACGCATCACTACAACATACTTGCGTGTAATAATTACATCTTGTATTTTCAATTTTTTTTATTGTTGCAAGTTATAGGACAATTACACATTGCAGCAGTTGCAGAACACGCAACATTGCTGTAGGGAAAACAAATCTTATTGTTCAATGAAAGATAGGTATACTTTTGTGTTTCTGAATGAGTGAAAAGTTGCAAGAATGCCTTAAGTTGAACATGTTGAGTCCAGCTAGGGCTGGGTAATAATTTAAGTCACTGCGTGCGCATGATTTTCCTTGTGGGGGCTAAAGGGGATTTGCTAATTTTGAGGGTGGCTGAGTGGTAAAAATCATTAAAAACAGACTGTTTTTAAATTATTTTTACAATCTTGCACGGGTTTCAGCCCCCAAAGCCACCCCCTGTGCACGCCAATGTAAGTCCTGGGCAATTTGTGATCCAAGGGAGATTAGAACTTTGTGTGCATTTCCAACTTCTGGATTCATATTTTTAAACTGCATTTTACCTTCAGCATAACAAGCATTTTCAGTTTCAGTCAGTCTGCTAGTTTTCAAGTTCAATTTATGATATCTTCTAATTGAAGTCGACAATTTTAGTCCGTGCATAAACCATTCTGTTTCCCCAATGCATTGTGCTTTTCTTGACATACTTGGATTAAGAAAATCCCTTAAAATCTTGTTGAGCCCCTTTTCAGAAAGAATAAGGAATTGAAGGAAACTTTGTGCTAAGTAAGCTAGGAAAACATTAAAATCTTGTTGGAGCGCTGGGCAAAAGTCAAGGTTGGCACAAAATTTGTAGTAGTGTACTTTCAATTAAAATACATTGATTTAAAGGAGCATGGTCCGATTGCTTCAACTTTTTTAAAAACCTTTTGAGATTTTGCTACCAAAATATTGCTCATATTTTTCTCATAACACTTGTGAAATTTCTCCGCTGAATTATGTTCCGTTTTGGAGTTACAAAAGAGATTGTGTCTAATTATGGTAACCATAACTAATTTTACACAGTAACGTATAGGCAGCTCTAAAATATAAAATTGCCCATAAAATCAAAACGGTTTGACCGATTCAGCTGAAATTTGAAACTTAAACTTCTCTAGTGGTCATCTTTCATATGACACTGAAAACTAAATTTTGCAAAATAGGACCAAGCTCCTTTAATGAAGTTTATTATCCTAACCAATCAAATCTCGCTATAGAAAATAGATAAAGTACAAATGTATCAGGAATAGAATTTCATTTTAGTTCAAATGCGAGAATCAAAATTGACTGAAATAGTCACAATTACTAAATACTTGAATGAGAGAAGTTGATTCTCATATCTTGATGGCTAAGTGAATCTTTGCGAGAATCGATTCTCTGATTCTCGTCGAATTTCTAGCCTTGCATCATCATAGAAGGGGGTATGTCACAGTGGGGGTATGGACCAAAACACTGCCCGGGCAGTGACTCACTGGTGACTTACTATGAGTATTACAGGTTTGGGAGGTAAAAGATCTCTGAACCAGTATATGTGTTTTAGAAGAGATGGGTTGGAAACATGAGGGAGTGCTGAGCACATTTTAATTGTTTGGATGGCCCATAATGGTCAGCGAACACTTGTAAAGTGTGCAGAGGACGTGTTGAATTGAAATTTGGGAGACATTGGGCCTACTAGGGTACTATAGAACTAGCACTGTTCCCCTGATCTCCCCTTCCATGGACCCAGCAACGAGCCAGGCAGCGGGCGTAGCGGGCTGTCTGGGCGAGGATCAAATCACCAGCTGTGTATAGAGGCGGTTGGACACTGGCTGGTGTTGGTCAAGGCATTGAAATCAGGGCTGAGGATACTATTAATCCCCAATATTTATTTTATTTTAAATGTTTGGTAGCAAAAACTTAGTGTGGAGGCCCAGTATACTCCGGCTCTTACTACATGTAACAAATGCAGGTTGGCTCTAAAGTTCACCTGCACTCAGATGTTGCTAGTTATAAATATACCTTTGTGACAGACAGACAGTGAGTCCAGGCTAGTCACTCCATTGACATTGGAGCCCTAATTGCTTCCCTAATTACAATACTACACAAGTCTAGCTGGGTTTAAATAAGGGTCAGTAGTAGCCAACTGTCATTGGACTTTTGTAGTGGGTGTGTCATATACTTGTAATAGCTTTCAAATCAATGAGCTATTAATAGTTCTGGACAATTTATATATTTCCAAATTCTTTTGATATAATTAATACATTGATTAATTTTTAAAAAAGAAAGTAAGTAAACAAATAGTAGTAAATAAATAAATAAATGAATAAATAAACAAATAGGTAAAGGTAAAAATGCAGCAAATGAAACAAATTGTAAAGCTGTAGATATACTTCATCATTTTTGTAGATATTTTCAATCGGAATTTTTCTCATGGTGATTGGTTTTTAAGAATGGAGAAACTGTTAATTCCGAATGAGAATGTTCATTCTGAATTTTCACATTATAGAGGCCCTGCATGTGACGTAGAATACCGTGAATATGGCGGATTGCTTAAATGCATTCAATAGAAGTGTGACCATTATCAAACAATTCATATAATTTCTTGTCGGGCGGGTATTTGGAAAATTACCTGTCAGACTGGCTAGTATGCCGAGTGGTTAGAGCGTTGAACTCATAATCAAATGCATTCGTCTGTCGTGGGGTCGAGTCCCGGTCTCGGTACGTCTCCTTGTTCCTTAAGCAAGAAACTTTGCTCTACTTGCTTCGTGCTTCG